>OX411306.1:227188038-227293038 GCA_948150685.1 Rhaphigaster nebulosa
ACTGCACATATGAGGAGTTTTCTATAAAAAGTTAATATATCTAACTATAGTTAATATATCAACTATATAGTTATCAATACTATAGTTAATATATTAACTATAGTTAATATATCTGCATCTCATAATCTCGTATAACTGAAAAACAGTTAGCCTTAGAAAGTTAAAATTTTATATTTAGAATTGTTGTAAAATCTAATTGCGAACCACTCTCTTTGGTCACTACATGATCACCAGAAGTAGTGCTTAACTTGAAGGTCATAAATGATTTTCATCAAAAATTATATTAAAATATTATGCAAAACCTCTAAAATTTAGTAATAAGATTTTTTTGTCAATATAAATAACAAACAAGATTTTGGTTAAAATTGGCCTACCGGAAGTGGTACTTTACCTAAATATGTTTTTTTTTTTTTTTTAACCAGCGATCTATATATGTTATAGTTAATTAGGCGTACAAGGAATTCATGTGGTGTACCATCAGATATTTGTTTTTCAAACAACTTTTTATTGCAATTCTATCTAAACACCCTCTAAATATAATTTAATCATCCTAAAATATGTTTCATTTATACTTTTCATAGTATTAGCAATTAAAACACAAGAGAAGTCTGCATAATTTTATTTGCTTTCTATTATCTCTCCAAAAATAAATAATCATATCACCAATTAATAATTAAATGAAATATAATATGGTAATAACATTAAAATTTTAATCTGTATAATTCGCAATTGATAATTGACAGAAATGAATATTTATATTTTTTTTAAATATAGACTTTAATATCAATTAGCAACATCCCATTCACACCAGTTGCGCTCCACCGCATTTGTGATTATTCATTTATATAAATAAATATCATTCATTTTAAAATTATAATATATTCACAATAATGTTAAAATTGTTAATAGTTTTTCAAAACTTACTTGATGTTAGTTTAAATGAAATATTATTTCAAACCTTCATTTATTACCACCGAATTATAGATGTTGAAACAGTTATATTAATTTACAAATGGCTATTATTAATTATATATATAAATTTTTTTTTGAGGGAGAGAGAAATATTTTTATTGAGAAATAATGCCACACTCAAGAGCAATAATATATTAATTGTGATGAATAGTACCAAAGACAGTACTTAAATTTGTCAAGAGTTTTACTGATTTATTTTTTTTAAACAATCTACTTATTTAAAATATAATTAAATACAAAGTAATAAACAATATAATCATAACTTACTGTTGATAGGTACAAGGTAATACTTGACAAAAAATTTCACAGCCTTATTTAAAATATGAAATTATTAATTAGCAACTTTAAAACTTCTAATATGAATAATTAAATTTTTTGGAAAAAATATAATTTGCAAATGAAACAAAATTATCAAACAATTATTAGTAGTTAAACTTTTATATTATCTGCTTGTATAAAAACTTTAAATATTTATTAATTTTTAATTAATAATAAATATTTGATAACTTACAGTTGAAAGTCCAAGCTGGAGATTCCTTGATTTAATTTAACTAAATAATTTTAAATAATCGTACGACCACAGTTAAAAACAATTAAAGCTATTTCAGATGAACAAATTTTATTTTTTAACTTATAAACACTAATATAACATTTAAATTTAAAGATAAGTTAGTGAGACAGATCCGAACCACACTAGACTAAATGATGTTTAGAATAAGACTGAGATATTGGAAGATACAGTGAGGGCTAGGTAATTAGGTTATAGAGAATAGTGGACGCTGATTGGTCGGGGTTGGCGGTTTTCTGCACCCCCACCACTCCACCCTGTCTCGAGCAAATTGCAATTTTTGAGAAACATAATATCGTCGCGATGTTCTTGTTTGTATCGACTCTCATGGATCTATTTATTTGGGACATGTTTCTACAATGAATTCTTGGATGTTTAAAGGTACATATTTTATACTTATTAAATTATAAATATAAATACATATATATTTTATATAAATTTCATATCACTTAATTATAATATTTTTTGGTAAACAAACACAATTTCCCTTATATACATTTTTTATTTTTTAAAGTTGACATTTTTATTCCAATCAAAACGTCTGCCAATGATGGCATATAACAAAAGTACAGCAAATTTTGAGATAAAAATATTTAGTTTTTGAAATGATTATTTCAAATTATATATTAATAATTAAAAAATGCGTAGAAAATTATTGCTGGATAGTTAAATTTTAGAGAAAAAGTTAAAAAAAAAAAAAAAATAACGCAGAGGATGAAAGATTTCGAAATGTCGGTTTAATTGGAATAAAATTTTAACATTATAAAAATAATGATGTATTTACAAAAAAAAAATTGTTCACAAAAAAAAATTATATATATATAGCTTTTTTTTATTTATTTATTTATTTTTTTGTTTCATTCGATTTTTTTCACTTATGTAATTTTGACATAATCTAATTTTATGAATTGTATAATATCATGGCATACATATGTGCGTACAGTCTACATTTTTTTCTTCATTCTACCGATACAGAATAGTCGTGTATTCTAAAACTTTATACTCAATGCTAAAAATCATACCAATTATATACAGTGCCTTACGCAGGAGGGTGAGAGGGGGAGAGAGGATCAGGTGAGAGAGGATGTCCCTTTTTCAATTTTCAAACCCACCAACATAAAATTCTTATTTTGAGTTACATTTTTGATAATTTTAGCTATAGTTCTTGATCCAATTTTCATGCTTATCCTAAAACATTACGCCAAATTTGGCTATTATAGACATTTAGGTGATTATTTCCTTTTTTCTTATTAAACCCTCTCCCCGAAAAAAAATTTAAATACCCTCCCGAATAAAAATTGCGCCTAAGCCCCTGATTATTTACACAGGTATAATATCATTCCCTGTTATATCTTGGTCACTTGTTATATCTCCGCCTCTGCTACTAACCATATATCGTTCACGATGTAGACAATATAGTCTCTCAACTCACTGATATAACATCAAGTCGAACATTTTTCAAGTCAGTACTTGGGTTTTTTGTTTTATAAAGTTAATCTTCATTATCATCTAATTATGAAACATAAATCAAATTGCGACAATTTATCATTTTAAAAAACAGCAGCTCCTTTCGAATTTTTGAAAGAAAAAAAAGAAACTTTTTTTACTAAACAATAAATTAAATTTGAAAATTAAAATCAATTTAAAACATTTTATTGTATGTTTTAAAGTAGAAAATAATATTTTTTACATAAATAATAATGTTTTAAATTATTCATCAGAAGCAAAATATTGATACTTTTTGATCCCTTAACTAGCATTAGAATTATATTATTAAAACATATAAATAAAATAATTTATTTTTAACTTCATCATGACAGCCTTTTTTATCTTACTCTTTAATTTACAGTTTGAAGGAAGTGATATATATGGTTTAACTAGTGAACTTAAAATAGTCAAATTAACAATATTTTTTTTTATTGCGAGAAATATAGAAAATAAAAGTAGGACATTTTTTCTCTAAGAAACATATGTCAATCTGTAGCAAATTTACGTACAGACACTTGCCAGAAGCGGCAAAATTTGAGTGAAATTATATTTTTCGATTCAAACGAATTCGTAACAAACAACTGGATTAAGCATACATAAATATATAAATTATATTTTCTTAGTTTTTAACTTTATATAAATTATTGTTTTTAGAGATCGGAGCTACTGGGCATTCTTATTTTGGCATTATTCTTCCAAACGAACGATTTGTAATTTTCTTACTTATTTCGAAGCATAATTCATTCTGGAGTTTATCAAAGTTGTTGTATTTAATTTAACAATTTCCTTGCCTTCATCTAACAGTAAGTAACAAATCTTCAGCATATCCAGAGACCGGTATTATTCCACCCTGAGTTATATTTTTTGTTTATAAGTTACCTTATACTTTTTTGGTACGAGTTACCTTTCTAATGACTTATTCCGGTCCTAAATTAATTAAAACTGTCTAAAGAGAATCGCCTAACAAACCTCAAACTTCTCGGCAAACTAATTTTCGATTCGAATTTAATTACATATTTCAGACATGAAAATCATATACATTGCTTAAAAAAAGAAATAAAATAAAATTGAAATGGATGATAGTTTTTGTCATGTACAATGGACAGAATAAGTAGAATTTATACAATGATATCTTATTTGCTAGAATTACTACAAATTCCGATTGATACTAAAATGAAATATATGGAAATGTTATTCATTATTAAAAAATCATTCATCGAATTGACACTAACAATACTTGGAACCCACGTAATAGAGATAATAATTGGAAAGGAAACACAAAGTTAATTAAAAGGTTGATAGAACGTATAATATTTTAAAGCCGTTGGGTTCATTAGCTCCAGGGCTTTGGAGCTGTGTCGATGCAAAGCTCCGACATAACGGGCAATATCTCGTTTATTAACAACAGTTAAACAACGTTTATTGTTATTGAATCTTCTAAATTACTAATAAAGGGCTCGTTATTTGGTCCTGTGTTTGACGAAAATTTAATTTGATCTTTTTATTAATAGTCCTTCAGCAAATATTTACAAAGTGCTTTTGATAGACACATTTTTAAATTTCTTATATTAGCTATATTAATACAGAATATTTATCTTTTCTTTTATTTATAATGTATACATTATATTTAATTACAATTACAACGGTTGTTGGTATCGGCATCGAACCTTCGAGTTCGCTTATTGTCTGTCGGTGAGTTTGATTAAGGTTTACCGTCACAGCACATCTAGTTTACACGGTGGCACTTTACTGGAACTACCGCATCAGTTGCAGTTATTCCCATCCTCCATGGTGTAAATTGTATAACAGTTGCCATCTGGATGGTTGTATTAAGTGGTACTGATGTAGGTGAATGTAAGTACTGATGTATTATTACGTTTGACGTGATACATTTTTGCAATATCTGTCATGACAGTAACGGTTGCTATCAACTGCTACATGCATACGCTTTGACAGTAAACTACCACACCTCATATAATTTATCAGCTGTAATAGTGATTGTGTGGAAATAAATTGTTCTCCTAGATATATACTAGGTTGTTACTAAAGTCCTTGTGCATGAACACAACCCTTAATTTCTCTTTATTAATCCTATAAAAATGCTTTTGTTCCTACTACTTATGTCAGTAGTCACTTTGACTAATTCTTTAATTTCTTGTTTTTTTTTGTTGTTTTACGTTATTTGGCTTAAGACTTCCATTTCTTCATTGGAATTAAACAATTTTTAATTCTTCATTAAGACTATATGTCGTTTGACCATGAAATTGCAATTTAATTGGACAAACAAATTTAAAATGTTTTTCCCGATTAAAGGACATCAGAATCATTACAACCAACAAAGACAACTATAAAAAATTAGTCAACCATTTGACAGAAAAACAGTATGACTTCCATTGCTATAAATTAACAGAAGAAAAAGCATACGGAGTTGTCGTGAGAGGTCTTCATAGCACCACCTCCACTACCGCTATCAAGAAGGATATTTCTATATCCTCTATATATTTCTATATAACTCTTCTGAGTTAGGACACAATGTGAGAGGCATTTCCAACGTGTTCTATCCTACTGAAAGATATCCATTGCCACTATTTTTCGTCGACTTTGAGCCAGGACCAAATAATGCAGAAATATTTTTAGTAAATACTCGTGTATACGTTTCGAAGAGCCGAGGCAGAGACCAGAAATTGTACAGTGCACTAAATGCCAAAGTCTAGGCCATACCAAAGCCTACTGTCGTCATCAAGCCAGGTGTGTTAAATGTGCAAGCCCTCATGCGTCTGACACTTGCCAGAAGCCTCGAGATACCCCAGCGAAATGTGTTCTATGCAGTGGAAGCTATCCTATAAATTACATATTGTTTATAAAAACATGCAACGACAAAAAGTTCTAGTTGCAAAAAGTTTGCAATGGAATGCAAAGCTGCTTGAAGACCAAATTCCTGGCCCTTAAACGAGGAATGCTCCTATGACCGTGAGAACTCCGGTAATCAATGCAGAACGAAGACAGATCCAGGAGCAGAATAACATATTCCAACGTCACCACAAGACATCTGCATCAACCACAGGCGCCTCAACCCCCCTTACCTCAGTCTTACCCCAGCCCTTACCTCCCATTCTCAACCCCAGATTCCTCATCCTCAGATCTCCCATTCTCAACCCCAGACCTCTCATCCTCAGCCTCACACCTCCCTTTCTCAGTCGCAGTCCTCATATCCTCAACCTCAGACCTCCCATCCTCAGCCTAAAATACCTAGAAATGACATCCTGATCTATCCCAGTTACACTATCCTTCACAAGAAGCTCCATTAAATGGAATCCAAACAACGATCCCACACGAGGGTTCAACCTCCACCAAGGCAGATTAATCCTCCACCTCACGAATCTGCCTTCTACTCCTGTCCTAGCCATAATCCTTCCGATATAACATCAATCCTTTCATCCTTCCTTCGTGATCTTCAATATACGATAAGACCTCTGATCACACTACTTACCAAAGTCCTGACTGAAATTCCGCTCAATATCTCACGATGAGCAAAAAGATCCTAACTATTCATTTGTGGAATGCAAATGGCCTACAGAATCACAGAGACGAACTTGACATATTCCTCCACGAAAATTTCATTGACATTGCCCTAGTTACTGAAACTCATTTCACGACGTGTTTTTTCTGCATACAGATCAGATCATCCAGATAACACATCACACGCAGGTTCTTGCATCCTTATTCACAAATCCCTATCTCACTCTCTAATCCCTCCACTCCAACTAACACCATTCAATCAACCTCAATAACCTTATCCTCCCCCCCCTTTAAACATTGCATTCTCAGCTGTATACTGCCCTCCTGAGAATTCCCTTTCCTATAACCACCTTGATTCCTTATTTCGATCCCTTGGTCCGCGCTTCGTTGCTGGAGGAGATTACCACGCCAAAGACCAACGATGGGGATATCGAAGGTCCAATACTCGGCAGGATTCTTTCTCGAATCACAACGTCCAATAGTTATTCCATTCTCTCTCCCATGAACCCTACTTATTGACCTACATCTCTTAAAAAACATCCTGATATCCTTGATATATTCATTACTTTCCAGATATCCTCCTTCCAATGTACATTGGAGGGAGTTGACCATGCCCATATTTAATTTGAATCTATTTCATCAATATAACAGTAACGTTGAATAACATTAGTATTAAACTTAAAAGGAGGAACATTATCTTGGTTAATTATTAAATAATGGTAACCACAAACCAAGCCCTTGGAAAGGTATCCAATTTAGAGGACAAGGTAAGAAATTCAAAAGTATTCATAAGCTTACTTAATTTTGGGATAATCATCCTCAATGATTGCCTAATGGCATCCCTATATATATATATATATATACATATATACTAATGAATTAGCAGCTAAATAGATATCAAGCTCAACTCAAACTAGAAAACATAGCAACCCTCATACAAGAAACTGCTCGTAGATTCCGATTACTACAACACTTACTTGACAAACGCTCCAAATTACCAATTTTATACAAAAAGCTCGCTTACATCACCATTATCAGGCCTATTTGGACATACGGGATAGAGCTTTGGGGTACCACTAAACCATCAAATTCCTCTCGCATCCAATCCTTGCAATTTAAAATCCTTCGAAAAATCCTTAATGCTCCTTATTTTGTCACAAATAAAATTACCCACAAAGACCTCAATATCCCATTTGTTGCAGATTTAGCCCGAAATAGATATACCTCCTTTGATTCCAAACTCCTTGCCCATACCAACCCTCTTGTTCGTAGCCTTTCATCCCCAAGTAATCTCGATAATCCTCTGAGGCGTCTGAAAAGAAGATGGCCAAGGGACTTTCTAACTTAAAATAGTCATTGGAGTGCTACCAATGGGTGGTTCCTTCACAAGTCATTATCAAGTCTTATACTCTAACTTCACATTTACTTGTTGTATTATTGTAATACAGTTGTAAATTTCATTAAGTAAATAATAAAAAAAGGAGATAAAATGAACGAAAAAAAAATATTATACGTATTATGTCTAGCATTAGATTGATTAGTATGCTGTGTGTGTAGCAATCCAAGGAATTAGGGCAGCATTGCTGTTCACAAAGTATTTCCCTCTTCTGATTATTTTTATAACTTTTTTATCTCGATTATATGTTACAGTTCATCTTTAAATAATAACTGCAAAAGCCTTTATGTTTTGTTTCTTATTAACATTTATTTTGGTTGGTTTTTAAATTGTGATTAACTGTTCTGCCAAACTGTCATCACACAGGCTTTCCTTTAGTAACCATTTTTCATGTCTTCAGCAATCAAATGATGCTTTTCTCAAATGTATGGAGCGCTCTCTGGCATAACTTATTGTGCTCCGTCAATTACAGACTGTAATTTTTTATAAATATCCATATTGCAACAACAATAATGAAATAATATAACAGCATAAAACTCATTTAATCCCCAAAAAGATGAAACAAATTTAAATTTTTTTCATTTAATAAGTGAAAAAAAGGAATGATTTTAGTAGAAATTAGGATGTTAGCTAAAGATGCCTTTCGTAATGTTTTATGTTGGGGTTAATAACGAACAACGGTGACTTTTTTTATTATATAGCAGAGTACATAATTAAAATAATGAATAAAAAAATTGAAGTATATTTTTTGAATATCATAGAATATCATTGAAATATACACTATACTCCTGAAATCACAGCATGTGATTTTGAGGTCTTTTTCAGTTTGCTTTTTCAAGAGCTAAGAATATTGGCCGTCTGCATCGATACCGAATGTGAAAAAACTTCTACAATCATTTTCTTCCTTTCTCATAGATTCTTTGGCCATCCGAATTCTGGTCCAAACAGTCGACCCCACCCATAAACATTGTGACGTTTGGATATTTGACTCTCAATTTGGCTTTTTTATTACCAACTCTTCCTGTTCTGTCAAATTTTGAATCTAGAGTTACTACATAGTAATTAGATATAATGGCATGGCAATTTAACTATAATGATGTTTTTAGTGTTTCTGTACGAGGTAGCTCTATATATCCATTTAAATGAATTGCAAAGTTGGAATTCTCTGTCTTATTATTATATGCACTGCTATGTTTTATCTAGTTTAAGTTGAGCTTGATTTCTATTTAGTTGCTAATACATTAGTCTATATATATAGGGATGCCATTGGGCAATCATTGAGGATGATTATCCCAAAATTGAATAAGCTTATGAATACTTTTGAATTTCTTACCTTGTCCTCTAAATTGGATACCTTTCCAAGGGCCTGGTTTGTGGTTACCATTATTTAATAATTAACCAAGATAATGTTCCTACTTCTAAGTTTAATACTAATGTTAACCAAAGTTACTGCTATCTTAATGAAATATATTCAAATTAAATATGGGCATGGTTACTAAAGAACCTCCTTGCTAACATTTATCTTTATTCCTCAAAATTAAAACAACAAACTATTACAACAAAAATTAACCATGGAATGATTCGACCTAGGCTTAGCCATTAATTGTTTTAACATAAATCTCTTATCTGTACTAATTGGTGTTGATGGTTCCTCAGCATCTCTCCCTCGGGTTTCCCTGCATATCTTCATTTCTCATAGCGCATTTCTCATCTTCAGGGTCTCGTTGTTCCGCCCTTGAGTCCGGCGAGGTCAGCGTTCAGCCAAGTCGTCTTGCGTCAGCCTCGGCCAGTCTAGCAGTCCCTTTTTTCACCTCTTTGCTTCTCTTCCCCTTTCTCTCTTGTTCTGCCTAAGAGGGAGTCGAAAACGTTGTTCATTGGCCGACTAGTTTTATAGAGGGAGGAAATTCTGGGATTTCCTCGGATGGCTCCACCCCTTGTCCTGACAACCGGTATCTGCGAACCATTATCCAACTAGTATAATTTAATCATACCTGTTCCAGGCGGTCTCCACTTTTTCCTCGAGACCAGCCAAGCCTAAGAGGAACAGTTCTTAAAATTGATTAGGTATCCCAGCGTTTGGCATTGTTACAGTGTAAACTTCTCTGTAAGGTTTTTAAATTAACTTATCCCTTATCTCTTATGTGGTGACATCTGTCATCGCCTGTCAGTTACCATTCTCTACCTGCTCGTATCTTATTTCTTTTGTTCCCACCTGGTCTGTTTAAATTATGTAACGATAATATTGTCCAATATCAATACATATTAGCATGTATATGGTCCTTTAATCTCTGATTTAGAGATCTCCCAGTTTTTCCAGTGTATCTGGCGGCACAATCGTTGCGATTTAGTTCGTATACTCCGCTTTTTCGGAAAGGGTCTATTTTGTCTTTTGGAGACGGGAAGTATGAGGATAGGGTTTAGTCTATTTTAAATGCAGGAGTTTTTTTAATACTTTTCATTTTTGTGGTTATAGGGCGGTAATATGGAATCAAGACATATTGTAAGACAACTAGGATGGGCCTATCTTCGGCGGCTGTTAGACAGATGTCATTAATTGTATTTTTTTGTAGTTTAAAAAGAAAATATGAATTATAGTGATTTTTATCGTACCCGTTATTTTTTGCTATAGAATATATTGTTTCGATTTCTTTATTATAATTCTTTTCACTTAACGGTACGTTCAAAATACGGTAAATCGAGCTATTATAGGCTGCGAGTTTATGTGCTAGCGGTCTCCTAGCTTCATTGTTTATAACGACATCCGTGTGGGTTGGTTACCGGTAAACTCCTAATTCATGACGTTTGTTTTTTATTGAGATTTCTAAATCTGAAAAGTTTATAGTTTTTTTTCAAGTTATACGGTGAATTTAATCAAAGGGAAAAAGGGGTGAATTTCGTTCATTTCCCTTAAGAAATTATTTATAATATTAGAAATTATTTATAATTTATAGAAGGGGCAAATAATTTATCAATCCCTAATTAGATTGATCCTTCTATACCATCATGCGTATGTCAACTGAAAATCAATAACGCTAACCAATGAGCGATTTTAGAGATGAATCACTACCGCCAATAAATTAGGTTATATATAATTTAGGCTCCATAATTAGGTTCCATAGATGACAATAGATAGTGCCAATATGAAAAAGAAACATAAAGAAGGAACAGTACAAACATGATTAAATGAGGGGCACCTACGGGTGTCAATGGGAACTGGCGGGCTAAACATGCAGGCCTAATTTTCTGAAGCAACCTTGGAAAAAATGAAGGCTTCAATAATATAATTATTAAAATAACTCTAGAAGAACTTTTCTTTCAGAAGGAATGGCCACTATGACAAAGAAGAATCTGAAACTTTCTATAAGCTTTCGCTAGATTAAATAACACCCCAAGATCCAAAGGCATCACTCCTCCGCCTTCAAACCATTTTCAGAAATTGCCTGTCTTAAAAGACCCTTTATCTTTCTTTAAAATAGGCATTGCTCTTTTCCACATCCACTTCCTCATTGACACTCAATTTCATTAAACTTCAACTTCGCTGTCATAATAATTAAGAAAAATTCAGCCGATCCAAATTGGTCTTTTATATATTTTTCTTTAATGACACACAATCTATTAATATTGTTTACTTATATAAATAATGTTAGTCTTGAACTTGACGAATTGTTGATTATTCACTAAGGAATATGTAATGGACTATTTAGTATTCATTCCTAAACAGTATTTCCATCAATGCGGCATAATTTTTCCTTTGAATTATTTTCATATATAATTTTCTTTAGTTAACCAACTGAATAAATATTTCGAAAACGATGAGAATTATTATAAGCATAAAAAAAAAAAAAAAAAGAAGTGTTTCTGAATCATAATAAAATAATAAAAGTATATTGATTTTTTTTTCGGTTTCGGTATAATGATTCCAAAACGCTCTTTATCTTTCCTCTATATGGAAATGTCGAGCTCCGAGTATCATTGCCAAATCTAAAAAAAAAGACCGAAAAAAATCGGCCAAAACATCGTAATTTCCGAAGAAAGCCGAGGACGGCGGAAGGACAGATTTTTTTAATTCTATTTTTGGATTCTGTGGATGCCACCATTTTTTTATCTTCTTCTGTTTGTAATATATCCCTTTTGTTCGAATAAGCATTCACAGTATCTCACCCCTGTCACAAAGTCATTTCTAGTTAAGGGTTTGCCATTTGAATCTTATTTGTTTCGATTGATGTAATATTGCTCCCTACCTCTCACACATTTAGTTCCTTACTTTTATTATTATTTAAATCGTGTTTATTCTAAGCTATCCTTCAACTGTATTTTATTATATACTTAAAAGAGGTTATAGTGGGCATGTTTCTTTAAAAGAACTATAATACCCACTATAATAAAAGTTTCGAGAAAAATTTAAAAAAGTGGCACTTCCGTTAAGTCGATTTTGACAAAAAAGTTGCTGTAACATCACAGCCACATGCCTGCCTTGAATACGTAATTTGAGTATCGTACGACTTTTCGTTTTTGAGCTAGGCTGTTCACACAGACACACGGACACACAGACACACAGACCATTTTGCGAGGCTTGGTCATTTGGACTCAGTGGACCCTAAAACGTGTATTTTCGTTTAAAACTCGAATTCGAAAATTTTCACGATCGCAATACTTCCCCTTTCTGTATACTTCGTATATAGGTAAGGGAAAGTAAAAAAAAGAAATAAAGAGATGAACTGCTTACAAAGGATTAAAGATTCGATCCAGGAATTCAAAGGTGGCAACTCTAAGGAAATTTATAATATTTTTGATGACTGCTTCAAAGAAGACTACTTAAATAGTTCTAGAAAAAACGAGGAATATAAGAAAAAAAGCAATGGCTAGTAGAAGATATAGTAAGAAGAGCCGAAAATAAAAACTAACAAGTAATGCTAATCTTAAATGGTTTAGCTCAAAAGAAGATGAGGACAGGAAAATTGATCTTATGGAAAGGAGAGAACTACACGAAGTAGTTAGAACTGTTAAAAATGAAAGCTGGGAAAGGACATGCGCTATAATTAACAGTAAATTAGGTTATTCAGTATTAAAAGGAATGAGAAAAGGTGAAAAAAAAGAAGCCAAACAGAATATAACATGAATGACTGATAGGAACGCTCATTTTAGTCAGCTGTTGAATTGGAGATCGAACAAAAGGAAACCAAGTAATGGAAAAACTGCTGGCCTAGGAGGAATAAGTGCTGAGTTGCTTAAGTATGGAGGTAGTGAAGTAGCTAAGCTGCTCACCGACCTCATCAATCACATACTTAAAGCAGACGATATACCGCAAAATGTGAAATTGGGATATCTCACCGCTATATTTAAAAAAAGAGGTAGAAGGGTTTGTGGTAATTACAGATGCATTAGTGTGACAAACCCAATTATAAAGCTGTTGGGCAGAATAGTAAAAAATAGATTAGAGGCAGAATTTGGACAATCTGAGACAAGTGTGGCTTTACAACAGGAAAATCTGGAAAAGAAACATTTTTACGTCCAGAAAATTATCGTAAAAGCAAGAAACTAAAGCAAGGAGATTGTGCATGATAGTTATAGACCTAGAAAAGGCTTATGATAGCGAACCTCGGAAACTATTGTTGAAATCTCTGGGAATAATATTATAAGCAATGATATTATAAGCTTAATAAAAGAAATATATAGAAATAATAAGTGCCAAATCAAAATAGGAAGCTCACTATCAGAAGATTTTAAAGGCTCTCATTAAGGATGTTGCATGTCACCAACTTTATTCAAAATATTTATTGATGGTTGCTTAAAACGTTGGACAAATAAATGTACCCTGATGGGCATTCCTATCAACGGCACGTTCTTATATCATCTGTGATTAGCTAATGATCAGGTGATCATCGCACAAGCTATCAATTTAGGAAAGTATTGGGCCAACACAAACAATGGGGCTTTAGCGTAAATTATTTTTAAAAAATCTGTTGCGGTGCGCGCATCACACAGCTTTCCCTTACCAACCTATATTATTAATCTTTAAAATTTTTTAAAGAGTTCACATAGAAACTACTCGAATTAAACTCAGCAGAATGCACTTCTTCAGGCCTATTCTCACAATGGTATAATAAATTAGTTTATTAATAACTTTATTACTACAATTCTGTACTCTAAATATTTTTGGCTTGTCAAGCTGAAAATATATTTTAAAAGTATCGGTTTAGTTTCTATGAAAATTCCATTTACTTTCCATGGAATCATTTTGTTTCCATTAAATAATATAAAAGTAGAATTAATTAAGTTAATTTCTACTTTTATGTTATTACAATACATTGTTACAGAGCGTTTTATTAACAACAGGTTGGTGGCTTGATGGGAGGAAGTTCGGTCGCATTCGTCTCCTTCCGGAAGCGCTCGGGTTTCCCTCTAAGTTCTAGCAATTCTTATGACATTAGCTGTATCTTTTAAATACAGGCCCGATTTAAATAATTGTATTTTTGTTTTTTTAGTGAATTTAATTGCCTTTCATATGATTTCATACAAAATTTACCATAAAATGCTCACTTTTTGAGTTACGCGCAAATAAAATTTTCATTTCGCTATAACATTTTCTTCTGCATTTTCTCGTTCATACATGAAAAGTTAAAGAGCTTTAAGGAGAAGATATTGGGCAAGTTTCATCAAAATCGTCAGAGCCGTTTCCGAGAAAATTGTAAAATCCATGATATAATAAAAACTTCCGGTTAGTCCGATGCGCTGTATCTTTGCTATTACTGGTCCGGTTTTAATGATCCTTTTTTTGTATTTTAGATAATTTAGTTATACTGGACTTTCAAACATGTCCAGTTGACTTTCATACTTAGTTGACCATAAAATGCATACTTGTTAAGTTATGCGCAAATAAAATATTCTTTTCAATATAACTTTTTCCCCGGCATTTCCTCGGCAATGTACAATATATATGAAAAGTTAAAGGCCTTTATGAAGAATAATTTAGGCACGTTTCATCAAAATCGTTTGAGCCGTTTTCGAGAAAGTTGTAAAAAAAATGTAAAATCGATTATGTAAATGATCAATTTTGACGAAAAATTTGCTGTAACATCGCATGCATGTGCCTATCTTAAATTCGTAATTTCTGTATCGTACAACTTTTTCTTTTTGAGTTACACTGTACACATACACACAGACACACAGACAGACGGACACACAGACCCACAGACACGGACACACAGACACACAGACCATTTTGAGAGACTTGGTTATTTGGATTCAGGATACCTTAAAACGTGTATTTCCGTTGAAAACTCGAATTCGAAAATGTTCACTATCGCTGTAGTTCTCCTTACTATATACTTCGTATATAGGTAAGGGAAATTAAAAAAAGTACATGTACACAGAGGAGAACGAAGTAAGCAATTCAGTTATTGCAAATCTCGACCTAGTGCAACATTTTTGCTACCTTCACTCAATATTAGAAAGCAACCGGACCAAAAACATTGAATAAAAGAATCGGCAGTGGTAGAAAGGTTATTGGCATAATAAATTCTCTATTCTGCAGCTATTCTCTATTCTCTATTGAGTAATATGCTCAATAAGACAAAAAAGTTAATATATAATGCATTTGTCGAAATTATAATGCTGTATGGCTCTGGCACTTGTAACCTCAATAGAGTTTCAAGGATGGAGAATGCCAGAAACTGCAAAATCAGAGAAAGGATGGAAGTAAAAAGAAACATCTTAGAAGTGATCGAAGAAAGAAGATTAAGACGGTATGGTCACTTAAAACGGATGGATTCAAGTCGAATAGCAGGCCATCGATTGACGGAAGAGGAGACAATGGACAAGAAGAAATGGAGAGAGAGGCTTAAAGAGGAATTGGGTTGAGAAAAACTTCATACGTAAAGAAATCCTGAATAAATAAACTGTCCTGAAAATTTGGAACGTCCAGTGTTGAGGACGTAAGATATTTTGAGATCGTTGTGGCATAATATGGAACATTGTTATTAGTTCGGAGACTTAATTTTCGATTTAACTGTTCAGATTACTACATACCCATAATCTACATAATCTGTATAGTTTGTCTGAATCTTTTGTTAAGTTCATGTTACTTAAATCTATACTGAGGATTGTACTATAGGTTTTTCGCTTAAACTATGAAATTTCAAAATTTTACCATTAATTTTATGAATACGAGTTTCTTGAAGTTCATGTTTTTCTAAGTGTAGTTAATTTTTTTTTTTTTTATTGCTGTTCGTTAAGTAATTGGATTAACGTGAACAATTATTTATTGAACACCACAATACAGTGTCAACAGGATATTGTAACAAAAAATGGAACAAAAACAGCTCAATAATTCAAGTCGTGCTGCAACAAATCCGATATAATTGACGGGTCAATAAATCATCATAAAGGTTCCAATTGATTGAAATATCAATACCTATATATCTTCGCTTGCAATAATAACTCAATAACCGTCAGGTTTTTTTTTTTTTTACTTTAATTTTATATCAACTCCTGTTATTCAGGCTGTGACAATAAGCACAGGTGCGATATTAATTGATATAATTGGGCATGAAGGAGTAACTACTCCTTTATTTATCGACAGTAACTACTCCGAACTTGAATTTCAAATATATTTTCAGTCTTCTTCAGGTATTTTCTGGCATTTGTATCGGGGCCATGTTTGTAGGGTCATTCCAAAATTAATTACTGAGAAAGTTTGAGCAGGATTTTAAATTAAGTAGCTAATTAAGGAATTCAGCGGAATAAAAGGTAAGTAATAAAATAAAATCTTCATCATCTATAGCATTTCCACGTCAATTGTAACCTTTTCCAAATCAATTGTCACCTTTTCCAAATCAATTGTCACCTTTTCCATTTCAATTGTAACTTTTTCCATTTCAAATGTTACCTTTTCCATTTCAATTGTAACCCTTTCCAAATCAATTGTCACCTTTTCCAATTCAATTGTAACCTTTTCCATTTCAAATGTAACTTTTTCCATTTCAATTGTAACCCAACTGGACATGAAATAATTCAATATTATTCATTTTATTATTGAAAAATAAATATTTTAATTACATTAATGACTTTTGAAATAATTTCAGCATATTCTTTCGACATTTATTTCGTCGATTAGATAATTCATATTAAGTGCTAATTTCAAGTAGGTAGTTTAAATTTTTGAAATAAAATTGTCGTTTATTTATTTTTAAATATTTATTATTTTTATTTGTTTAGTGGGGGAGGGTGGATTTCATCGATTTGGTGATCGTTCATAAGGTTTTCGAAGTTGTTAATGTCAAATTTACTATCGAAATTGTATTCGGTCGTTTATTAGGTTATCGAGGGTTCTGATTCCATATGTTTAATTGGGTTTTTGATCGCGCATGCGCATTTTTCATTTCCGTTACTGTTGGAGATTTTTTATGATAAAGGTATCGTTTATAAGGTTTTCGAGGATTCTGATTCCATTTTTTTAGTTAGATTTTGGATCGCGCATGCGCGTTTAAACTTTTTCATTTATATATATTATATATAGTTTACCGTTAGTTAGATTTTCGAAGGTTGTTATCGAGCATGTGCATTTCAAATTACTATTAATGTTGACATCTCTTTGTTATCAGTATCATTGATGAAGTTATCAATCGTCATATTTTCGAATTAACAATCGGATTTTTAATCCCGCGTGCGCATTGCGATTGACTGTTCTTAATGAACTTTTCTTCGCTTATAAGAGCCGTTTATTAGATTTTCAAATGCTCTGATTAATTTTTTGGAATTGGATATTTCATCGAACATCCTCATTTCGGATAACCGCTACCATTGACCTTTTTTCCGTAAAGTTATTGTTTATTAGGTTTTATAGAACGATATACTAAAAAAAATATCAAATATAATTGTATTTGAAATGCACATGCTCAATAAAAAATAAAATTTGAAAAAAGGAATAAAAACCCGCGAAAACCTAATTAACGATTTGTGTTACAAAGATAATATCAATATGGAAGAGCGATGGCGCAATCACAATTCCCATTAACAAAATCGAATCAGAAACCTCGAAACCAGAATCGATATCCGTACCAAAGAAATGTCACTATAATAGTAATTCGAAATGCGCATGCTCAATAAAAAATTCATTTAAAATAACGGAATCGGAATCTTCGAAAACCTTATGAACGATCCCTATATCATAAAAAAACTCCAACAGTAACGGAAATGAAAAATGAGCATGCGCGATCAAAAATCCAATTAAAAATATGGAATCAGAACCCTCGATAACCTAATAAATCATCCCTTTATCATAGGAATCTTCAATAGCAACAGAAATGCAAAACGCGCATGCGCGATCCAAAATTTAACTAAAAAAATGAAATCAGAATCCTCGGAAACCTTATAAACGATACCTTTATCATAAAAAAACTCCAACAGGAACGGATATGCGAAACGTGCATGCGCGATCCAAAATCTAACTAAAAAAATGGAATCAGAACCCTTAAAAACCTAATAAACGATCCCTTTATCATAGAAATCTCCAATAGCAACGTAAAAGCGAAATGCGCATGCGTGATCGGAAATCCGATAGTGAATTCGGAAATAGCGCCCTTGAAAACCTAGTAAACGATGCCAATACCGAAGAATTTTGAAAACGAATATTTAAGTAGAAACACTCATGGCCGAATAAAATTTCGATAGTAAATTTGACATTAACAACTTCGAAAACCTTATGAACGATCACCAAATCGATGAAATCCACCCTCCCCCACTAAACAAACAAAAATAATAAATATTTAAAAATAAATAAACGACAATTTTATTTCAAAAATTACCTACTTGAAATTAGCACTTAATATCAATTATCTAACAAACGAAATTAATGTCGAAAGAATATGCTGAAATTATTTCAAAAGTCATTAATGCAATTAAAATAATTATTTTTCAATAATAAAATGAATAATATTGAATTATTACATGTCCGGTTGGGTTATAATTGAAATGAAAAAAGTTACATTTGAAATGGAAAAGGTTACAATTGAATTGGAAAAGGTGGCAATTGATTTGGAAAGGGTTACAATTGAAATGGAAAAGGTAACATTTGAAATGGAAAAGTTACAATTGAAATGGAAAACGTGACAATTGATTTGGAGAAGGTTACAATTGACGTGGAAATGCAATATATCCCTCCTGAAGTCAGTGGCAGGAAGTTGCTGAACTATCGATAATATCGATAGTTGCTAATTATGCATAGCGCCTAATGTGGGGATATTAACATACCACCAAAGTATCGATACTTCTTTCGACACAATACTTAAAATAAAGTATCGATATCTGATATTATCGAATTGAAAGTACTGATATTCCGATACTATCGGTAAAAAATTATCTATACTCGATTTCGTTCTTTAATTATAGCATATTTGAAACAAATATTTCTTCCTTGACAACTTAGGGTCATTCACTTCCAAATTCCCAACATGTAACATCATAGAATACCGATACTCATTCAAAAACTTCAATCAAATATTCGATAACACTCCGGTAATGTTCGATACCAAGTATAGGTAAAAAGTACTCTCAGTGTATCCAAAACTATCAAGTATTGAGTATTGAGTACAAGTCTGGAGTATTAAGTACCGAATACCGTGCTTTGAGTATTTTTTTTTTTTTTTTGTATGTTTTCCCCCTTCCTGGCCATTTCTGGCATACGGGCTTCGTGCTTCGAGTATCAGGTAACAATATCGATTACCAAGCACCGGGTATCGAATACAAAGTACCGAATATATATTACTAACTCATGGGTCTCCTTTACCCTATAAGGAGCTTAGCTCTGATGAAGTATTGCAAAAATCTATTTTTATGATTAACAGTTTTTTTTTTATTTAGGATTTTTTGACGAATGGAGTTTTCCTCAACTCAAACGTAATCATCTATCTCCATTTCTTCCTTTCCATCACCTCCTCTCCCATTTATCCATAAGGTTGTTGATATATCCGTGTAGATTCTCTCTTGTTCTAATTGAGAAAATAGTGTTCTCTAACAAAGAATAATCATCTAGTTTCACACTTTTGTGTATGACACCATGAGGCCATTCATTATTTTATTTGTATTCGATAAAATGGTTTAACTCTGGTTAATTTATACGCTTATTAAATAAAAGTATGAAGACATTTTATAGAAGGAGTGGAGAACATGGGAGAACATCTCAAGGAAAATGATAGCTAAAAATTCTTCAGATATGCTAATTATACCAGCGCAGGTTTTCGAACAAGAAGAAACTTCATTAGAGACAAGAATGGTTACCTCCTAGGAGATGAAGGAGAAATTTTAGAGAGATGGGTAGGTCGTTTTCAAGAGATCTCGGGTGATGGTCAGGAAGCGGAAGAGATAGAAAAAGATGGAACGATGATTGCATTGCACTGAGTGATGAGGAATACTAAGATGAGGTAGAGACCCTTCCAGAAAAGGATACAAAAATAATTTTCGAGCCCAAAAACAATAAAGCGCCACCGATGGATGAAATACAAAATGAAATGCTCAAAAACGCTAGGGATATTTCATCCCCGAAGAATGGTCGTAGTCCCATAAAATGTCCAATATAAAACAAGGGCAATAGGACCGTGTATAATAAACAAAGTGGAATCTCATGACTAATTTCAGTGTACAAGCTCTTGTCATTTGGAATTCGCAGATGACTAACAAGGTGAGCAAAAATAGTTCTTGGCGATTACCACTGTGATTTCCCGACCAAGAAGATCAACTACGGACCAGATTTTTTTAGTGAGGCAGTTGCCTATGGTACCTTCCTAAAAGGGAAAAATGTACGAACGTCAGGAGAACCTACGAGCTCCGAAGAAATTGATATGGCTGGTCAAGAACACTTTAACTAATACATCCAGTAGGAACTAATGAATGGGAGGCTCTCACCAAATTAAAAATAGGAAGAGGCCTTAGGCAAGAGGATCCACTATCTACAGTTCTTTTTAACCTTGTTTTAGAAGCACCCATAAGGAAAATAAATATAAAGGTACAGTTTACAACCGTATGATGCATATGCAGATGAGGTGCTCATCAGCCCTAGAAGAATTTCTCAGAGAAGCCCTTTTATTTGGCCCTGAAAAAAGTCTTCGACGAGTTGCTGGAAGTGCTAGAGGAGGACTTCCCCGCTACTGCTTATGTCGATGACCTGGCTGTTGTTGTTGCCTCGAATAGCAGGGCCAGATTGAAAGATGAAGCTGAACGGTGCGCCAGCCTGATAGGAGAATGGTGCGAGCGAAAGAAGTTGAAGATGGCGGGTTCCAAGACTCAGGCCATCCTCTTAAGAGGTACGACTGATAGGGCTCACCCTATAACTATGGTCATCCAAGGATCAAGAATTCGCCCGGGTGAGGTAGTTACCTATCTTGGAGTAAGGATTGATAGAAACTTCAATGTGACGCCTCACTTGGACTATTTGAGAAGTAGGGTGACCATAGCCCTTAATGGACTCAGTCGTATTGGTGGCGCTTTTTGGGGCCTCAGATACCCAGCAACGATGACCATTTATAAAGGAGTTATAGTGGGTATCCTGAGGTACGCGTCTCCAGCCTGGAATCAGAGCCTCTCGCACAGACAAAAGAGTAGGTTGGCGACCATCCAGCGGATAGCTCTGCTTCGAGTAACCAGGTCATATAGGACGGTGTCTCATGAGGCGGTGCAGGTCCTAGCAGGAGGAATACCTCTTGACCTCCTGCTGCGAGAAGATTACTTCCGGCACAAGATAAGGAGGGAAGACCCAACGGATCTACCGGCGGATCTCCGGGTGAGGATCAATGCAGACCCTAGCAGTTGGAAGAGAATCCTTCGGGAGTATACAGTAGAAGAATGGAACCGGCGGTGGGTGACTACCACTAAAGGGGCTACCTTGAGGAAGTTCTTTCCCACCGTCGGATCGCGACTGGAAACGACATGGGTCCTCCCGGACTACTGGGTCTCACAGATTCTCACGGGGCATGGGAGTTTCAGAGCGAAGCTCTTTAAACATGGTATAGACATCGATCCCCTATCCCCCAGTTGTAGTGTACCGGAAACCGCCGAACATATCATCACAGCATGCACTGCCTATGAGGCACTGAGGGCCAAACTACTGAGGGAGACAGGGCTCTATGTTCTGACGGAGAGCGAGTTCCCTCAGCTGATGACGGAAATGAATTGTCCTCATTTCAAGAACTTTGTGTGTGGTTGGAAGGCGATAGTGGTTCCAACACAACTTTCCTTGGGAAGGAGAGACAGGACCTTGCCATAGAGGCCGCCGGACAGAAGACCCAGGATGGGAAGAAGATGATGGTGGCCAAACTGAAGTACCGAAGAGCAGGCTGTGTGCACAGCTACTCTGTTTTAGTTATTACTACTGTAATCTGTTTTACTTGCAGCAGTGTGTTGTTAAGCAGAAATGCATAACATCCCACTACTGCAAACACCCGTATTGCCTTCTAGGCAGGGTAGGGTGGAAAATAAAATAAAATAAAATAAAAAAAATAATACTGCAAGAAATCGATGTCTTTTCAGTATTTAGAAATTGTTGAGGTGCAAAAGTATATCCAGATAGACAAAATGTCTCCTAAGCAAAAGGATCCTACATATATGGGAGAGAAAAGACCCTCGTAAAATGTATAGGCCAATTAGAGTGAAAGACCATTGTAGAATCAGGACTAACCAAGAGTTAAGGCACCTATATGATGAAAATGACATTGTGAAACTCATTCAGCTCAATAGACTTCGATGGTTGGAGTATATGAAGAGGATATACCAAGTAAGAATTCCCAGACAGGTGCTTTATGGAAAGCCAGGAGATGGAAGAAGGCTGGGATGGGAAGCCCAGTCTTAGTTGACTTGACGATGTGGAACGTGACCTGAAGACGATACGTGTTAACCGCTGGAGGCGCATTGCATCTGACAGAGATGAGGAGAAAAATACACTAGCAGAGGTCATTGTTCTTCAAGAACTGTAGTGCCCAGCAGTAGTAATTATGAAAAAATTTCATGCATAGAAAAAATATATTCCCAATGCTTCAAAATTCCTATTATTCGTGTTAATATTCAGACGTGTTAGTAAATATAAAGGAAAAGTGTTGGATGTACTTATCTATTATTAATAATTATTAAATATTAATTAAAGAATGTTTTACCTTCCTCTATATATAAATAATTTATATATAAATGATAGAAAAATACTCAAATAGTTAATATTTCCACTGAAACAGCATCAATAATACATAATGGAAGTACCGAGTAAGACAAATAATCGATTTCCAAAATTCTTTGGCAATTAATTAATAATTAATAAAAAGAAAACATTATTGGCATGAGGACTTAGTTTAATTGTTAAGGAATATAAAACTTAGCTTGAAGAAATAGCAGAGGTCATTGTTCTTCAAGAACTGTAGTGCCCAGCAGTAGTAATTATGAAAAAATTTCATGCATAAAAAAAATATATTCCCAATGCTTCAAAATTCCTATTATTCGTGTTAATATTCAGATGTGTTAGTAAATATAAAGGAAAAGTGTTGGATGTACTTATCTATTATTAATAATTATTAAATATTAATTAAAGAATGTTTTACCTTCCTCTATATATAAATAATTTATATATAAATGATAGAAAAATACTCAAATAGTTAATATTTCCACTGAAACAGCATCAATAATACATAATGGAAGTACCGAGTAAGACAAATAATCGATTTCCAAAATTCTTTGGCAATTAATTAATAATTAATAAAAAGAAAACATTATTGGCATGAGGACTTAGTTTAACTGTTAAGGAATATAAAACTTAGCTTGAAGAAATAGTTCATCTGTATGATAGCCTATCCTTATTTCTCTAGTTAAATTCTAGACTGGATTTCAAATTAGTTCATAACATTTTTTTTTAATATTTTAATATTCAAAAAATATGTATATATGCTAATAACAAAATTGGGTTGTCCTATGCAGATTTATTAAACTTATTAAGTGATGAAAACTGAAGATGATTAGGTGAATAAGGGAAAGCTGTATGAAACTATGTAAAGCCACGCTTTGTATTGACGGCTGAATTAAACCATCAAATCATAATTAGTGTATTTTAGGTAATTTTATCCAAGCATTTGCAGTTGAAAATTATATTTTATTTATTGTAGTTGAAAATATTGAACCAATATTTTTATTTATTTTACTATACTTGATTTATTGTATCAGTAGATAATTGTACGCATTGCTTGTAGTACAATCTTAGCTACAGAATTTCAATCAAGGTCTAATAATATTTATCTTACTATGTACTTATTTCTATGTATAAAACAGTTAGGTGTGTTCGACCATGTCCGACGTTTAGAACCGCTAAACCTCACAACTGTTTAGTATTGCGGATAATGCATAGCCTACCCCGTGTCAATTTCTAAGTTATATCAATAATTTGTTTATGAACATTCGATAGTGAATATATGGAATACCTATAAACAACTTTTTTGCGAGAGGGGCCATAAATTAATTGGCTATAAATAAGTAACACATATGGCAAAATAAAATAATTTACCATTACCCCCTAGTTATTCTGCTAAATCATTATCTCCTCTTTTACATGCGAATTAATATATATTTTTTAAAGTGCTAACTGGTTTAAAAATTTGTCTGTAAATGCAAACCAATTATAGGAGCTTGTTATAATAACAGAATTACAAGTTCCCCATTTGATGCACGGCTGGTTGGCATTTTCGATTCCAGCCGGTGGCAACATTTTCCCCGATGAGAATGTTCTCATATCCGCCATATTGGGACAGCGGGTAGCCATTAGGATCGCTAGGGTGTGGAATCGCTAATGAGTTTCCTGGGATTATAATAACAGGCCACCTCACATCACCTCGGCGTATGCCACAGGTGTGTCCTGGTTATTTATTGTCGATATTCACAATAAATATATTCATTTGTACAAGGTATATAATAATTGTTCATATTTATATTAATTAACTCTGGAATAGGCGCGTAATTTCTTGAAAATAAAAATACATAAGCCCGCCGTCAAGGAAGGGCAGGAGGGTGAAGCCCTCGGGGACTGGAATTCTAAGGGGTCCTATAAGAGTTGACTATAAAAATCTCAACAGTCAAAAAGTTTGTTAAACAAATATACGCAAATAAAAAACATTTCAATCTATAATAAATATAGTCTAATTTAAAAATATGTATGTAGTTTATAGTTTAAGGATAAAAAAAAAGTGCTGTCTATTGAGTCTAAGTTAGCAATAACCAATAACATTGAATTTTGACTCAACTATGTAAATTTTCGCAGAAAAGAAGGCAAGAAGAGTGTTGTGAATATTTGCTATTGTAAACATAAAATAGTTCAAACTATAGAAGTATTTTAATGAAGACGTGTAGAATTTTATATAAAACAATAAACTGTTGGTTTTACACTGTAGGAATAAGTTTCATTTTCATAATAATTTAATCCATACATAAATATTATTGACAAAAATAAAACACATGAAATATTGAGTAAGAGGGGCTGTATTATTTGGTCCCAGGCCGGACTCTGATGATGGCGACCCTGGGTGAATATGTGTCCCGAACAAAAGAATACGATTTTATACTAGTTTTCTCTCTCTATTTATAATAAATTATTTGTTTAATTTATTATAAATTATTTTATGCCATAAAATTATTGGTAAACAGACAATGAAACAAACAATTGCTTTTTTTTATCAATTTAAAATGTACATTAAAGCAGTTGACAATCGATATTCGGCTTCTATTAGTTCCTTCTTATCATTCAGTCCTTTTAGGGACGTTTTACAGGTCTATTAGACATCAGCACTGCATCTAAATTCTGGCTCAGTTAAACGGTCCGTTTATGTATAGTCTGACCGGATGAAAAACCTGAATGATCAACAGAACTGACCTTGCTTCATTTTTCCGTCAATGATCTTCAGTTTTTATTCCAGGCTCTTCAGTTTTTCCTTTAGAAATAGAGTGCAACTTAGCTATTTTGTCTACCAGAGAAATGACAATCATATCTTATGAATTTAATTTATATAAACAGTTATCTTATAACCTGGAAGAAAATATTTTATTAATTTAGCGACCCAAAAATAAGTGATATAATACGGATACTAAAGGCTAGAGGTGAATTATTAAACTTTAATTATAAAATATATTATAAAGGTGATGCACAAATGTTCTATATATAATAAAATAGACATGAAAAATAAACATAAAATCAATTGAACAATAATGAAGTTATTGACTATTTAAATGTTAAAAATCGGAATAATTAAATGGAGTTGTGTAAAATAGCATGGAATCACAGAGTTAAATAGAAATATAAAATAATTTAATTTTAACTAATGCTTGTATTTTATTGTTAGTAACAATATGTTAATAGCAAATAATAGTTAATAACAAACAATTTATTGTTATAAATTATTTATTATATATTATTTGTATATTTTGTAATGTGCTGCAGATAAAAATCACTATATTTTTTATTTATTTTTTTATTTACTCAATTTTTTTTAATTCATTTGATTTGGTAATTAAATTAATTACAATATAAGGCGATTCGTTCGGATTTCATTATTATTATTTTTATTTTTAATCTTCCAACTATTTATTCGCCGCATCTGTCTGACATAGAGTGAAAATAAGCAAATGTTATGTATATAAAATATACACGTGGCATGATAGGCATTAGGAGGGATAGTACCCAGCAGCAAGCCTTCTCTGTCTTAATTAATTATATATCATATATTTAAAATATCATTAATTAGACTGAGGGTCAGTTGAGGAATTCTTCGAGAGTCGACAAGATTCCTCCAGGCTTCTCTTCATCTAATAAAAACAATAGTTCTTTTTAATAAAACAGTGATGGCAAATATACCGAATCTGCAGAATCTCCATTTTTTTTTTTATTTTACGATTATTTAAAATTATTTTTGGAAGCATGAACGAATATTGTTGATTTTTTTTTTCTCGACAGATTCACGATTTATTCATTTTTTAAATCTCACAACGCGGGTAAGGTCTTGTAATTCTTAATAAAAGTAAGTCCTCCCTTTCCATAGCCATTCACCGAAATTTTCGACGCTCAGTAGATAACGTTTAAATAAAAAACTGAAGATTGACGTCCCGAAGTTCAACCCAAAAAAAAACAACTTCAGTTATTATTCAGATATAACTCAGACAGATAAATGGACGGTTGAATTGAGCGTGATTTCAGTCCATGAAATCGGATGTCCGAACGAAAAAACGGATCAGTTGTTTCAGTTTTCATTCAGAAATAACATCACACGGAAAAACGGACATATATTCAGTTTAAGAATTCATTAGGACAAAGCAAAGGATTTCATGGCAAACTACAAGCACACAGTAACATGCGAATATAAAGAATCGCCACAATGTGGAAAATATCAAAGAAAACTGAAAAGAACCATGAATGGGAGAACTTCATATATAATCTTCAACAATATAAATGAAAAGGAATATATTGTCCTTTGAAGTTCCTTTCAACGCCATTATCACGGAAGTGAATAAGCCAAGAAATCAGCTGATTGCCACTATAAAGTAACAAAATTAAAAAAAAAAAAACATTAATTCATCAGGTTCTTCACTCAATGGTAGAATACTTGAGCTATTAGCATGGCAAATTAAAAAAAAAAAAAACTTAATATATAAAAAAAAACTAAATATAACGTTGAACATGAATTTTAGCGGGTTGTTAAAAAAAGAAAATTACTTCATTGGTTCATCAATTCTAAATAGAAAAGAATTCAAAGGGTTCTTTTCAGCCGGGAGATGTAAACGTATACTGCCAGTTTGTCAAAATAAACACAAGAGAGCTATTCAACGCCACTGAATACACCACGCTTTTTTGGAGGAATTAATTAAGATTAATGCTACATATGTTGAGAATGTGGTTAGGTCAGCAGTCTGGCTTATACTAGTTTGTTTATTACCTTCAAAAAGGGTAATTAACATTTAGCTAAAATATACGATTTTATCGTAAATATTTTAAATATCAAATTGTTTTCTAATTCTAAGAAAAAAAATTAACTTTATTTCTTTTATTAAATTAAATTCATTATTGGGAGGATTGCAACTATATAATCTGATTAAATATCTTCTTAGCCTCGAATTTTGATAAACAACCAATATATGACAGTGTCAGATGCCCAGTGAGTTTTTTTCCAAATTCGGTTGTGCTGAAATTAACACTAGATAAATCAATGTAGTTACAAGGGGAGGTTATAGGCAACGGGTAACTGATTTAACCAATTTTTTGTAGTCCGAGAAAAAAATAAAATAAAATATGTTGAAATTCTTTTATTTTATATCTCGAGTTTGGAAAATGATATTCACTTGGCTTTCACAGCAAAATTTTTTTTTTCAGAGTAGATATATTGCTTAAAAAATACAAATTCTAAAAAATAATTGCTTTTTGGCCAAAAGAATTGAAAAAAATGTTTACATTATTGAGTAAGCTAGCCTTATAGATTTTTTTACTATAAAAATTATAGAAGATTTTAATTCAGCGCATCGAAAATCCTTTATGTTGAAAATATCATCGAAAACAAAAAAATTATTTGATTTTTAAAAATTTATATTACGTTTCGATTTGAAGAATTATACCTCGTATTCAGTTTATCCGAATTCTTAGAATCGTTAGAAAGAGGAAAGTTTCTTCTTTTCATACATGTGGACAGCCATTGAATTATCTAGAAGGTCTGTGTAAAATATCCGTGATTTCAAAATAAAAACAAAATTGAGGTTTTGCGGATAACCTTGGATCAAAATGCGTAGGAACATGTGGGTTAAAGCAAATCGCGTATTTAAACAACCTTTAGCAACGCAATGAATTCGGTTTTGAATTGTTCAAAGTGTTCCTAATTAATAGAAAAAAATCTTTATAAAAATTTTAAGGGTATTCCATTAAATAAATTCTGGAAAAATATGTTTAGTCAAAAAGATTCACCTGGAAATTTGAATATAGGGATTTTTTCAGAGTTCTAAATACAAATATGGCGCCAGAAAACAATGTTAATATAATCATTATTATTTTATATTTATAATGATTATATTAACATGTATAATGTTAATAATTACATATATATATATATATATATATATATATATATATATATATATATATATATATATATATATATATATATATATATATATATGTATTATCATGTATAATGTTAATAATTATATCAATTTGTTAATATAATTCACCCTGTAGAAGAATACTGTTTTCATTAAGTTTATAATCCATCAGAATGCTTTAAAATTCTTTTGAAGGGATGTTAAAAAATTTTTTTGGGTCAGTTTCAAAGGTTTATTATAGGGAATAATAAACCAAAATTTGATCATTCTAAAATTTACTATTTTTACTACATTCATTACTAGAGTAAAAAATCTAGGCTCTTTGTCACTAACAAAGGGAGGGCACAGTCGATGGGTTGGATTTTATCCAACAATTTTTGGATGAATCTACATGCAAAACTATTGGACATGTGTCTTGGCATTTGTTCAAATGGGTCCTAGGAATCCAGAAAAAAAATAAGACACACTAAAACTTCTTTGTTTCATATCTTGATTTCCTAAAATGATATCGACATGGTTTTTCCAGCAAAACATTTGTTTTTCAGTGCTTATTCCAGGAGAAATACAACCTTTATACATAATTGCTTTTTGGTCAAATGAATCGAAAATAAGTTTTTTATCTTATTGGGTAAACTAGTCATGTAGATTTTTTACTCTAGTAATGAATGTAGTAAAAATAGTAAATTTTAGAATGATCAAATTTTGGTTTATTATTCCCTATAATAAACCTTTGAAACTGACCAAAAAAATTTTTTTTCATCCCTTCAAAAGAATTTTAAAGCATTCTGATGGATTATAAACTTAATGAAAACAGTATTCTTGTACAGGGTGAATTATATTAACAGATTGATATAATTATTAACATTATACATGATAATACATATATATATATATATATATATATATATATATATATATATATATATATATATATATATATATATATATATATATATATATATTTATATATATATAATGTATGTCTTATTTTTTTTCTGGATTCCTAGGACCCATTTGAACAAATGCCAAGACACATGTCCAATAGTTTTGCATATAGATTCATCCACAAATTGTTGGATAAAATCCAACCCATCGACTGTGCCCTCCCTTTGTTAGTGACAAAGAGATCCAAGATTTAAAGAAGCTCTAACACTACCGAAACTAATATATAGTATTTTCAAAATTGTTACAACAGCCTTTTGGAACAGACCCGGTAAATAAAAATCATTCTTAGGTCTAAATTCAATCTTAACGTATAAGCAATATAATAATAATCAATCTCAGGTAAAAAAAATACCCATTTTACAATAATAGAATTTTGGGGGTAAAAAGACTTTATATAAAAATAACTCAATATTTACATTTCATTATTTAGTTGACCTCCGCTAGATGGTTGACATCCGCATGATGGTATGGAAGGATCAATCTAATGAGGGATTGATAAATTATTTGCCATTTCTATAAATTTGTTTTATTGAAAACTAGTTTCGAATGTTATACATTCATCCTCAGTTCAAGGTTTAAATGGATTATATCAAACAGAAAAGTTTGTACTGGTTTCTTCTCGCATTGAACTAACAATTTTATTATTTAGTTTAAAATGTGAAAGAAAATTACTTAATAAATGTTTAAAGTCAAATGGTTGGCCTTCTTTAAGGCTACAAAGAACAAGTTGAATTAATGTACTTAATAACATACAACAAATATTTTATTCCGTTTGATTTTTTTCAATTTTTAGTTCAAAGCACTTAGATGTAATCTATTCATTTATTTTATATTCTGGCTATTTTTTCTTTTTATGCAACCATTTATATAATTTCTTCCTATGATTTTAATTTTTATTTTATCGTGTTCTTTGTAGACCTGAAGAAGGTCAGTAGTGTGTGCCAAAACGTCGGCATTTATAAAATGTTTTTTTATTATTTTTTGTTATGATATCGCTTAGTCTGGTTTTGCAGTTCTAGATTCTAAGTGTAGTCCAAAATATTAAGCTTTTTTGTTTCACCACTGCCATCAAGTGAACTTTATAACAATGATAAGTTGCATAAATGGATGTAAATAAATAATTTCTTTTTAATGAAGAAATCAGTGATACGAATGTTCTATCTTTGGTGGATTAATAACTTTAAAATCACATATTGAATATTTTCTTCATATAATCGTTTACACTTTTAAAACTTGTATTAAAATATGAATGTATCCCCACCGTCTTTACATTTTAAAGCTTATTGTAAATTGCAACTCGAATCTCTGGAAAAAATATAGTGCAGTACTGTAAGAGATTATTTAAGAATTGACTTAGAAAGGGAGTGTAAGATGTATCCGACAATGTTTTTGATCAAAATTTTTTGGGTGTTTCTACATTGAAAAAACAACATACGCTGCAGATGTATGAATATTTGAATATAGTTCAAAAACATCAATGGCAACGGTTACTGAAAAAAAACCGCTACGCTATGCGTTTGGTGAAACTGTAAAGGCTGTTTTTCCATGTAAAGATGTTTCCGATAGCTGGGCTATGGGCTCTGAGCTTTGAACGAAACAACTCGATTGAGTTTAATCCTGTTATAAAATCCGAATATATTGCTTTGATCAATCAAATATTTTTCAACTCCCCCGGGCATATTGTTCCCCTTAGGTCCAGAGTGAATTTCGGGAAATGGAAGGATCAGTGCTCCTCTGCTTCAATCCAACCTGTAACCCTCACGGCCAGGGATGACAAACAAATATCTATTTTTTGAAAACAACTATTTTGTTAAATTCCGACTGATTTTTATGTTTTCAAGAAAGTGGCAATGAATCTTAAATATGAATTTTGCACTTTTTATAAGTTATAATGAAAGACATAGTGACAGTTAAAATAACGACGAAATAATAGTAATCATGGGTTTGATTAAAGCAGAAAGAATTTATAATAATCTTGTAAATAGTGCTGGAAAAAATGGATTATATAAGAGATTTGTCCTGAAGATGGGGAAATACTTAGCACGTTGGCAAAAATGATTAAGGGCACTGGAAGAAATTACTTCACAAAAATTAACTAAAATAAAAGTAATCCAATCTATACATTTATATATATATATATATATATATATATATATATATATATATATATATATATATATATATATATATATTCATGTATATAACTTAAGAGCTTCGCCACGCAAAACATAAAAAAAAAGATGAAATTGGGAGTATAAGAAAACGCATGAAGGCTGGTTAAACACTGACTTTATTCAGGTTTTAATCCTCTATATATACCATTTACAATGTTTATAATGTTAGTTTGGAATTAGTGGCTATATTGATATAAGTCCCATCATAACTCCCCCCTACCAGTTTACGAACATCCTCGTAAACTCAAAAAAAGAAAAAAAATTGGATAATAACATAAAATAAAAAAACTGCAAACGAAAATAAACAAACAAAAATTACAGCTTACTCTATATACAGAAACTAACTTAATACTTTCTTAATATCAAGATTCACATAGTACATAAAGTACAAACTAAGGTAATTTACCAAGACTCTATAAAAAAAAATAAAAATAAAAATACATTGCTCTATCCTAGAAAAACATATGATAATGACAATAGATACACTTTTATAGTCTGGCATCCCCCGCTGGAACCTTGAGTTGCTCAATATGCACAGTTATCCGTTTCCTGGGCTCAGTCAGACTCTGAATAGTGACAAGATTGTGTTCCCTAATCGTAATCACTTTGAATGGCCCCTCATACCTCAGAACTTCCTTTGCGCGATTCGACATAATTTTTCTGTAAACGATCGTGCCTATTTTAATCATACTCATGATATCCTTTACACCCACGTTCTCCTGCGCTACTCTCTTACTTTTTTCCGCGACCGTTCTCCCATGCGCTTTCTCCCACATTCTCTCGAGTTCCACTCTATTCGTGACTAGTTGTTCCGCCATATTCTCGTCCACGGCCGTATCTCCCTCGTCTCTCCTTCGTGCACGTAAACCAAAAAGTGCCTCGAAAGGGGAAAACCCAGTAGCCATGTGTACGGAATGGTTATACGCTGCTATGGCTCGGGGCATCGCCTCATGTGCTTCCATTCCTGCGTGGAATACTCGAAGATGTTCGCCCAGGGTACTATGGAGCCGTTCGATCCCCTCTCTACTTTTGGGATGTCCCGCCGTATTCCAGTGCCATTTAATTCCTAACCTTTCGTCTCTTGTTGTAACTGGGCGTTGTCGAATTCCCTGCTGCCGTCCGAGGTGATTGTATCTGGCACTCCATAAAACTGGAACCATGTTTGGAGGGCGCTACTAACCGCTGCCGCCGATTTCTCCTTCACCGCGTGGGCCATTGCTTGTTTGCTGAAGATGTCCACTACTGTCACCCATTTAAATCCTCTCCACGTAAAAGTATCAACTTAAAGATCCATAACTGTACCGTAGGTGTCCTCGTCTCGGTTTGTAATCCTACGGGGGGAGGGTGCCGGTCATATTTAGCCGTGTAACAAATGTGGCAGTTCCTCACATCTTCTACCGTCTTCCGCATCCCTATCCAATAATATCTTATTTTCAATGACGCCAACGTCACAACATCAACGTCTCGTTGATTCATCGGTGGTTCGTCTTCCTTTGGTGGTATGCGATCGTCAAGTCTTTTTGCTGTTCGTGATCGCGGATAGTCTCCACAATAGAGCGGCACCGGATAAAGGTTCTATCTAACTCTATTTTTTCATTCCTCCACAAGTTACGGATCTTGTCCCACACCGTTGCGTTGCCGACATATAAATAATGGGTCGCGCCTACCTTAGATGCGTCTTTCAACACTCGGCAGATTTTCTCCTCCTTGACTCCCGGTTGAGACCAAATAGTGACGATGGTATGTCTTTCAAATTTGGAAAAGTCCATTTTTACAAGTCCCATAGTCCTTGTTTTCCAGATGACCTGTCGAGTTTTGTCGTTAATTATGTCGTCCAGCTCCTCCATCTCTGCTGGTCTCTCGTCCCCTGACTCGTCATCCGAGGGGTCTCCATTGCCTTGGCGGTCGGTCCCGCGTTCTCCTTCCCCGTCAGGCGTCCATTCCCGCACGAACCTTTGTAGGTCCCCCGATGCCTCACCCACCTCTGTTTCCATCATATTCACCTGTAAAGCGCGAGATAACCAGTCAGCTACAACATTATCTCTGCCTGGTTTATAAACTACTTCCAGATTGTACTGACTTAGAATCTCCTTCCACCGTGTGACTCTAGCAGAGGTCTCCTTCAGATTGCCCACTCACAACAGAGGACGATGATCTGTATGCACTTTAAACCTTCTTCCGAATACATACGGCCGAAAGTATTGCACTGCCCATACAATTCCTAACAATTCTCGTTCCAGTGCGCTATATCGGGCTTCCGCGTCCGTAAGCCTCCTGTTAGCATAAGCCACAGGTTTTTCCCCACTCTCAGCTTCCTGTGATAGAATCGCCCCCAGTGCATATTCGCTGGCATCCGTGGTGATTGAAAATGGTTTGGAAAAGTCTGGGAATGCGAGGCTTGGCTCCATTTGTAATCACCACATGCATTTTCTGATATTCGCCTCAATCTCTGGCGTAATCCTAACCGTGCGTCCCTTCCGCAACAGTTCGTTCAGAGGTACCAGGTTTTCAGCCATCTCCAGAACAAATCGACGGTAGTAGTTTAAAGTTCCCAACAATCTCCTGATCCCCTTCACATCGCTAGGCATTGCCATTTTCCCAATTGCCTCTACTTTCTTTCCGTCTGGTCGTACCCCTTCCGCAGAAATCACATGTCCCAGAAAATTAATCTTTTTTTGACCCAATGTTGATTTTTCCTGCGATAGTTTCTGCCCAAACTGTCGTATTCTAGTGAAGACTTGTCGCAGATCCTCTATATGACTCGCCTCTGTCTTACTAAAAACCAGGAGGTCGTCCATGTATACCTGGCACATGTTTTCATCCAGACCACGCAAAAATTCGTCCATCAGTCTTTGGAACGTTATGGGTGCATTCTCTAAGCCGAAAGGAATACGGGTAAATTCATAATACCCCCTTTCGAAAGTGAACGCTGTTTTGGCCTGGTCTCTGGGGTGCATGCGAATTTGATGGTACCCTGATTTCAAATCGAGTGTACTAAACACCGGTGCTCCACCCAGTCTATCCAAGATATCCTCAAATCTAGGAATGGGGTACTTTTCATCGAGCGTGTTCTCATTTAATTGTCGAAAGTCTAAAACTACCCTATAGCGCTCCTTTGATGACTCGCCTCTGTGTTACTAAAAACCAGGAGGTCGTCCATGTATACCTGGCACATGTTTTCATCGAGACCACGCAAAAATTCGTCCATCAGTCTTTGGAACGTTATGGGTGCATTCTTTAAGCCGAACGGCATACGGGTAAATTCATAATGCCCCCTTTCGAAAGTGAACGCTGTTTTGGCCTGGTCTCTGGGGTGCATGCGAATTTGATGGTACCCTGATTTCAAATCGAGTGTACTAAACACCGGTGCTCCACCCAGTCTATCCAAGATATCCTCTAATCTAGGAATGGGGTACTTTTCATCGAGCGTGTTCTCATTTAATTGCCGAAAGTCTACAACTACCCTATAGCGCTCCTTTGTTTCCCCATCGACGATTTTCTTCTTAACTGCCCATAGTGGACTATTAAAAGGCGACGTACTATCCAGAGAGCAACTAGACGTTACAGAGCTTAAAACCATTCTATAAAGACGGCAACTACAGTGGTTTGGTCATGTCTGTCGGATGAACGAGGACACAAATCCTCTAAAGGTATTAGAGGCTCGACCCACAGGAAAGAGACCACGCGGACGCCCCAGAATTACGTACCAAGAATATATCCAAAGAATTGGAAGTAAAAGAGGCAAATCGCTCAATGAGATGAAGCGGCTAAGCAGGGACCGAGAGGAGTGGTTACGCTGGATTGAGGCTCCTCGACGCTAGCTAATGGCATAAGAGGAAGACAAAGAAGAGAAGAAGAAGTAATAGCCACGATGATCCTTTGAGGTTTTAGCTCCTCGATTTCCTCGCGAATGTGTTCCCCTCAATGCTTATGGGAATCTCCGTTCCTTCACGTAGGTAACCTTATCCGACTTCAAATTAATTTCGTGTAGAGTCTCCCCCGTCGTACTCAATGGGTCTCCTTCGCGAAAAAAAATGTCCACGAATTCCTCCTTTATACCTTGTCTCCAATCCGCTCCTTTGTTGATTACTCCAACAAACCTAACGCTCTCTTTCACGTCTTGCACCGTTGCATACTTCTTTTTCCCGATCCTAATTGCTCATCGACCTCCTGAACTCCGGATATTCGCCCCTAATTTGCTAAACAAATCACACCCCAAAATTCTCCCATACTCGCGCGGCATGATTTCTACAACATGCAGCGTCATCACCTCCCCCTTCTTTCTCCACTTCTCTAAGGCTAAATCTATTTCTCCTTCTATCGTACAGGGCCCACTCAAAGTGACTACTTTACATTGGCATGGTCTCACGCTTAACCTTTCCTTTAAATAACACCTCCAACTTATCTCTACTCACTAATGTACAGGAACTTCCTGTGTCCACCAAACACTTTCACCCTTTACAAAACTCTATAACAGGCAACCGATCACCCTTCTTTACCACACTATTTACACAAAAAAGGTTGCCCCTACGTTCACACGATCCTCATTCTCTCTTTACCTGCTCTATTCGCCGCCCTGCACTGCATTGCTTGCTGCTTCCTCCAGGGTTCCTCTGCCGTCAGTTTCTCTGCTCTCCGTCCCGGACCCTGAAGTCTCTGAAGATCTGGCCGATTCCAACGGTATTCTACTCCTCCTCTACATTCTTTGAGCATTGACCTCCATCGGTTCTCCTCGGTCGTGCTCCCTGCGCCGTATATATGGGCATTGTCTGGTCATATGTCCCTCGTTATGGCATTCAAAACACCGTGTACGCGGGCACTGAGCTACCAAGTGCCCTGTCTTGCCGCATACATGGCACTTCCTTTTCTCTCTTCTGCCACTCTTCCTATCGACAAATTGCCTTCTTTCTCTTGGTCCTTTTTCACTTCTCCCAAACTCTCCTTCTCTCCTTCTTCCTAGGTCCTCTCTTACTCTATTCCTTCCTGCCTCGTTCCTCCGGTAAGACACTTTACTCCACCCTGGTTCGAATTCTTCTCTCTCTTCCTCATCACGGGCACTCACGTCCACCATTTCCTGTGCACATTCAATGAATGATTTGTCTCTGGGTAGACCGTCCTTCCTCCCCGTATCTCTGGCTAACTGTACCTTCAGGACCGTGGTCATAAATATCATCCACGCTTCGACAGCACTTGTGTACATTACCTCTCGTAATTTCTCGTTTATCTTCGCAAGTAGGCCTGCAGCGTACTGACCGTTTGTCTGGTTCATTTTTTTTCATTTCCCGGAACATTTGGAGCATATCTTCTTCTGGGGCCCATCGCCCCCCTTCATAGGCTTTCTTCATATAGAAATATAATACAATCGCGTACGGTCCGAGCCATACATTTCCAAAAATATAATAATTTCACGGCGCGTAGTGTCTCCTCAATTCCTCGGTGATTCGTTTTACCCGTGTGGTGGTCGGTAACGAGTTTCTGTTGGGCCGCTGGGTCCGTAATTGTTTCCACTTGACGCAAGCACCGAATTAAGGAATAGCCCACTCCTATCCTTTCCTGTCTCTATAATTTCTTTAATTTTTCAGCTATTAATCGATTACCCACATACACATAACAGTTTCGTCCGGGGTTGCTGAATTCCACAATTATGCGTTCCAGATCATTGTCATCTATCGTTGCGGGAATTCGAACTAATATGGTTCATAATCCCTCCTACACGCTCGCCCGCGTCTCCGCCCCCGGGTCCTGCTTTGATTTTATGATAATCTGGAGCCTATAATCGTTTATAATTTCGTCGATTTCCGGTAACTCCTGGGGTCTGTCCATCGAGGTCTCATTTTCCTCCGGTTCGCTCTGGACTAATGGAATTTCAGGTCCACTTTCCGCCCATTCGCGTAAATAGCGCGATGCAAATGGTTCCGTGGATGTGCTTTCTTCCTCGATTGCATTTGCAACTAAATCTCGAGATGGCCAATCAGCGACCGCGTTTTCGACTCCTTTCTTGTGAATTGTTCGGAAATTATACGCCGCGAGTCGTTCCTTCCAGCGCGATACCCGCGCAGAGGATTCTTTGAGCGTGCCTAAGTATACTAGGGGCTTGTGGTCGGTTAGTAACTCAAGCCTTCTTCCGTATACGTAAGGGTGGAAATGTTCGACGGCCCACACTACCGCCAAAAGCTCACGTTCGATTGCACTATATCGCTGTTCGGCATCGTTCAACTTTCGGCCTGCGTATGCTATGGGTCTTTCATCTTCCTCAAAATTCTGGGATAGGACGGCTCCAACAGCGACCTCGCTTGCATCCGTGGTAACTTTAAATGTTCTATGAAAGTCGGGGAAAGCTATGATAGTAATGGTCGAGTGGTCAAAATCTCCCGACATTTCTTAATACTTGATAACTGGTCGGACCCGAGTTGAAACCGTTTCCCTTTTTTCAATATTTCGGTTAACGGGAAGGCCAGTTCCGCTATACCGGGAATGAATTTTCGTTTGAAATTAATTTATCATGCCCAGAAACCGTCTGACTCCACGTGTATTCCTAGGTAAGAGGCTTCTTGAATGGCATTCACGCGCTCCCGGTCCGGTTGCACCCCGTTTCGCGAAACTACATATCCTTGAAATCTAATTTCATATAAACCGAATTTCGATTTTCCGCGGGACAATTTAAGTCCGAACTCATGTAGTCTGTCGAAGACTTGTCTCAAATGTTTAACATGTTCGTCCTCGGTCTTACTAAAAACAATTAGATCATCCATGTACACTTGAGAAAAGTCGTCGCCTAATTCCCTCTGTAGTTCCTCCATGAGACGTTGAAAGGTTAACGGGGCCCCCTTTAACCCGAAGGGCATCCTACCGAATTCAAAATGCCCACGGTCCCATGAAAACGCCGTCTTTCTTATGTCCTCTTCGGCCATTCTAACTTGATGGTATCCGCTCTTGAGATCTAAGGTACTGAAGACCGTTGCTCCCAACATGCGATCAAGTTTGTCCTCTACCCGCAGAAGGGGATACCGTTCGTCCTTCGTTGCCTCGTTTAGTTTTCGGTAGTCGACGGCCACCCGGTATTGTTTCACTTTTCCGCCCGATTCTCCTTGTTTTTTCTCGACCACCCATAAGGGTCTATTAAACGGGGAATTGCTACGTCTGATAATGCCTTGTTTAAGAAGATCCCCTAACTGTTCGCTAATGATATACCTCATAGGCTGGGGGTACCGCCTATCTTTGACATAAACTGGGGTCTCCGTTTTGAGGTTGATACGATGTACGGTTTTCCCTGTAGTCGGCAAAACTTCCTCGTCTCTGTAAAACAGCTCTTCGTTGTGTTCTACCAACTGTACTATTGCCTGTTTTGTGCATTCCACGGCCCCAATTGAAATGTTCCCGTTATTCCCCTCTGTTGTGGTTTGGTACCTCCGTTTCCCTATCTTTCAACACCAAGTTTTGTAGTTAACCCTCATCTTTAGACCTGCTCGCTGTAAGATATCGCATCCTATAATTAAGTAATATTCCGGCAATAACTTGTCAATGATATGTATTTTGATAAGAGAATCGCGCTCCGTTAACTCGTTTAGATTTAAAAACGTTTCCTCCAAAGTTTGGCATCTACCGCTTACTGTGGATACCACGCATTTACATTGTTTCCGATCGACCAAAATACCTAGTTTCTCCGCCCCGCTTTTACTGGATTCGTAATTTTAATTTTAATTAAGGAATTCGTACTTCCCATGTCAATTAAAAATGTTATCCCTGATTCCCTTAAACTCGCCACGGGCAACCTATTCCACCGTCCCGTTTTTACGCTATTGTTTATTCTCAAATCGTTCAGTTGGTTGCCCCACCAGTTACCGTGCCCTCAATCTGCACGGCGACGTCCCGCCACTATTTCCGCTCCGGAAGGTCCTCCCCTCCAGGGATTCCCGCTACTTACCTCATATCTCCTCGTAGCCGGGCTACTGCGCTCAGAATGGATACTCTCCTCTCCCGAAGATTCCTCGCTGGTGTAACACTTGCCGCCACTCCTGCCCGCCTGCTGCTCCAGCCCTGGAGGTTCACCTCTATCGGTTCCGGTTGTTGTTGATCTCTTCTATTTGTTCGGGGATTGCGCCTAGGACATTCCCGTGCCACATGACCTCGTCTGCCGCACTCGTAGCACCTTGTTAGATTGCACTGGGCTGCTATGTGACCGGTTCGATTACATTCATAGCAGCGTCTCTCTGATTTCCACCTCCTCTCGTCCGGGGTCTTACTAGGCCGTTTTTCGAAACTTCTGTTGTTGTTAGTCTGTCTCCTCCGTGCTGACCGCACCTCCATCCACTCCGTTTCCGGCTTCTCGAAGCGCGTTTCGTTTCGTTCTCTGGCGCCTATGAGATCATGCGCGCACTCTATGAAGTCTCTATCCCTTCGAAGCGAGCCTGGGCGGTCCACATAGTGATTTAGTTGCACCTTTATCACTCCTTTTAAAAATTCCATTTTCTGGGCCCCCTCCGCTTGGCCAAAGGTTTCAACCATTTTCTCCATCAATCTATTATATTGGATTAAGAGTTTTCCAGCGAATTCTGCTTCTGACTGGCCTTGAATGCGCCGCTCCTTAAATAAGTAGAAGACGTCCTCTTCTGGGGTAAATCTTCCACCACCATATAATTTTTTCAATCGAACTTTAAACGTGTCCCACGTGTGTGTCAGGTCGCCTTGGATGGCGTTTAAAACTCTCCTCGAGATACGACCAATTGAAGATGCTTCTAGAAGTCTCACATCAGAGTCTAATAGCGTACCTGTTTCTTTCCGGGATACTATTAAACTCTTAATCTGGTAACCCCCCTTGATGAAATGCTCGAGGTCCCCTATTACTCCGGTAAAAGGTTCTAATTGACTAATTACCTCGTGGATGAACGCTGAGTTTTGAATCCATATCTTCAGCAGTTCTAACTGCGTCGTTTCTGCCGCCTTAGTCAGCTGCGACTCTAACATTGACCGCTCTACTGCTGCTTGAGCCAGTTGATATTCCAGCTTTGCCGACTGTTCTGATTCGCCCATAATTGCTCACTGAATTTATAATCACTGATACTAGCGTGAAAATAATACTTCCCAACTTAGATTCTGAGACCGCTAACTGCTTAAGTCACGTGACTGTATCTCAGAAATCTCTCGGGTTTCGGCAACAGTTACAATTAGACTGACTATCTACTTAAAAAAAAGGGGGTTTGGGGCAAGTTAACGACACAACTTCAAGAAACGAACTGACTTTATTATCTTTTCTACCTGGTATATATAGAGACAGAGTTGTTGATATATAATACTTAACTAATCCTTAAGAGTTACACAGTTCTTATTGTTGTTTGCGTCTTATATATCGTTAACTTATATATATATATATATATATATATATATATATATATATATATATATATATAAATAAATATAAATACATTTAATTTTTGATGGCTATATATTAATATATGATAAACTTTTAGGAAATTTAAAAACCTTCAAACTGCTAAAAATTATTTATCATGATATCATTTTCTTCCGACGTTTCGGATTGTCAGTCCATGCTGGGGAAATTTCTTAGTTATCATTGCCCAATTCATCTGTATTTTATATCCTGTTTTTTAACTTCCACTCAATATTTTACCATAATCTTAATTCTTTATATGTACTTATTTAAAAAAAACCGTAATTTGTATATTTTTAACTTGTCCTTTTTTATCGACTCAAGTCAGTTTATAAAATGTTTATAGTTTATGTAAATGTTAAAATATAAAATATGAAACAGTTAACATCGTAAATAGATAAAAAAAAGGGCAAGATTACACTATGAAAATGACGATAAACGTTTTTTTAAAAAGGACGAATAAAAAATTAAGTTTACGATAAAATATAATGTGGAAACTAAAAATCAGGACGTAAAATGCAAGATCAACTGGGCAATAAGAAATTTTCTTAGGATGGACTGGCAGTCCAAAACGTCCAAAGAAAATAATTTTATAATAAAGAAATATTAAAAAATATGAAGGTTTTTAAATTTCCTAAAAGTTTATCTTATGTTAAAGTAATATAATATTATTCTTCCATACAAAATAATATAGAAATTAAATTAGAAATACAGTCAATCTTTTGTACACCAAGTACCATATATCGAAAATCTCTATATATCTAACTTTGTTTAAGAATCTTTTATTCTTATTAGAAAAAAAAATACGAACATAAGAATGGGTAATAATTAAATAAGAAAAAAAATTGGTTTGCAAAGCAATGGAACATTTTGCTTTGCATATTTTTAATAGATGCCCTTGTTAAATTATAAATGGAAATTTGTAAAAAATCTGCAATCACAGTTGTAATATGTACAACTTTCCAAATAATTGTTACTGATCGTTCAGTTTTGTTTTTCTTTAACCCTAAAAAATGGTCTTTGTTGCATCACTAACCCAGAAAAATTGTCATTTGTACTTCTGTAACCCTAAAGAATAGCTGTAATCGTATTTAGCCTGAAATGTGTGAACAATTGAAATCTTTCCATATATCGAAATTTTCATACATCGATTTTTTTTTTCAATAATATTCGATAATAGAGGTTCGACCGTATGTATATCCATGGATCTTGACCGGTTTGTCACTGTCCTTGAAACCGAGTGAGAAGGTGGGAAGGACATTGCCGAATTGGTCCTAAAGGAACCGGTTATGGAGCTATGGTTACTGATCGTTCAGTTTTGTTTTTCTTTAACCTTAAAAAATGGCTTTTGTTACATCACTAAACCATATGTATATATATATATATATATATATATATATATATATATATATATATATATATATATATATATATATATATATATATATATAAATAACTATTGAAGTAGGAAAATATAATCTACGATGAAATATCTACGAAACCAATTCTTTTAATAAAATATAGATATCGATAATTGGGTACCGTTGGAGTGGGGCTGAAGTGCGAAAGACAACACGACCCCACTAGAGTATACTGGAAGAGGCGAAGTAATTGGGTGCCGGTGAACAAATATGGCGGCGGGGGACAGAAGAGGTCGAGGGCTTCCGGTAGTGGTCAGCTAAGGCAATCTAGTTTATCGATTTTCTGTCATTAATCTCTTTAATATCGTCCTGGCCAATTTTCACCCTCTTCTCTTTGACTTATTTTTTTTTGTGTGTGTGTAAGTGGCGATTCATTTTATGGGAATGAATATTTAAAAAATCTATTTCTTATTCGATGTCTCTTTTGTGCATCACTTATTTAATTTTCTTTCAGGAATATTTACATAATTTATAAAGTCATAATTCTATTGGAAAAAGTTTGTCGTTTCTTCTATTGTCCAATAAACATGATTTTAAAAAACTGTCGTTTACTAAGAACTATGTAAGTTTAGCTTTTATGTTGCGCCTATTGATGGATAAATCGTTCATTCTGGACATCGGAGAGATCAGAATGGCTAACTTTCGGTAAAGAGATAGTTCTTCTTCATGATTTCTCTAAAAATAGCAACTTTGAATTCTCAATGTAGAAGATATGGCAGGCAGTGGAGAATATTATTCACTGATTCTATTACAAGAGAGACACCAGTCAACGCACTGATACACTGAATCGACCAGAGTCAGAGATTTTAACTCACTCATAAGAGCAAGTCGCTCTGACTCACTGATTCAGTAAATGCAAAAGTAATTATGGTCGAGTTTAGATCATAACTCACTAAGAATCAGCTATCGCCGGTGATTCAGATACTCAAGTACTTCCCGGTCGACCAGGTTAGCTGTCGGCTGTTCCCATCCCTCATAACCTGAATCTGACAACGCCTAGCCTTTTCTTCTTAGTAATGGGAATTTATGTTACGGCGTTAAAAATTAAATTTTAATAGCATTTCATTACCCAAATTCCTTTTAACAAAAAGCGATGGAATAATACCAAAACTTCGAAGCGTAAAAATTGAATTTTAATTATATATCATTAATACAATTAATTTTTGAAACCACATACATACCAATGTAAGAACAATTAACTTTATTTCAGGGATGAAAATCCTCTAATCAAAATAGCAAAAAATCTGTATTCTTCTTTATGAAAACGCCACCAAATAGATTCTCACATAGTTTCCTGGATCAAATTATTCCAAAATTTTGAAACTATTTAACAGCATCTTCTTCCGAAGAGGGCACTTTCCAAGTTTTTATCATTTTTGTTCGAAGAATGATAGAGAAATCACAAAAACACACACGCACAAATTTTTGTCGCAAATGAAAATAAAACGAAAAAAAAAAACTTGTCAAAAACTAATTAATTCTTCTCAAATAATGTTAATAAACAAAACGAATAAATAAAAATAAATATTTCAAAATAAACCATATTTATAAAAAACAAACGACAGTTTTTACAAAACATATCAAAAATACTTTAGAAATAATGTTCTTAATTAAGGCATATAAGTGATAAGAAAGTAACAGGGTAGGTTATATAGCAATATAAGTCGGTCGGCCGCGTAATGCCCAAGTATCATGATCCAAATACCTTATTGACTGACCGATTCAATAAAACTCGATTTCAATCAGTTCATTAGCATCTTCGAGATGGCTCAAAGATAACAAAAATATCATATGAATTTAAAAAGCATACAGATACTTTCCTAGATTTTTTGCAAATAAAACGTCCTTGAACTTGGTAAACTAGTATGGGCTATCCAAAAAATACAAAATACCAGCACTTTTCTCAATCAGGCTTGATTTTTCATAGAACAGCCCACGTCAATATCCACTAACAGCCCATGTCAATGTCCACTAACTGCCAACAAAGCAATAATAGATCTGTGACGAGAGATAAAGCAGATTTTTATTTATTAAAAAAAGAAATCAGTTCTGTATTATTTAAAGTGTTACATCAAACTTTTAACAGTAATAACTTTAAGTTATATAAGTTTTTAACTTAAAGCTAACTAACGGCACTTGTGTTGTTAAGTTTTCATTAACATCAGTATTAGACAAGTTGAGTTGTGTTATACTTCTTAGGAACTAATTAGAAAGGCTTGTATTGCTGCCTATTTAGCGTTAACTGTATATTATACAATTAATTTGATATGATGGGTATTTTCGTGTACTGGCCATAGTAGATATCCAAACTTATTTTTAAGCCTGATATAAATCATAAACTTTTGAAACTTTTAGAATTATTTGTGAATTGAAACTTATCTAATGATTCCAGATGGTCAGTTTTCTTATATAATATATCTTCTTCCTTAGTAGTGGGACCGAAATAGCTCAGTACTAAGGCACTGTGTTACTATGCTTCAAGACCGGCTGTCGCAGATAATTATTTATTCTGTTATCAGTCGTGGATTGACCCTGTGGTATCGGGAGACCCTCATGGGGACCACCCAGCCTCTATAAAGTGATTACCCTTATATAGGGGAAAAAACCTGGCGGTTGAGCGTGATCTCGGCCAAATCACCTCCTTGCACAACCGTTGGCCTGGAAACAGTACGGTCCTTAATTTTTTTTTTCTACGTTTTCCTTAGTAGAGGAATTCTTCATTGAATGTAAATAATTAATTATCAGATAAGAGGGTGATTCTTATTTTCGAGGAGAAAACTTAAATCCAGAAACAAAGAATTTAAAAACTCTATATGTACATAACCAATGATATGTCGTAATCTGCATTTTGCAAAAGAAGCTCTACTTAGAATCCAATCTCCTCACACACCTCGTTTTTTTCCGAATTCAAGGAAGATTTGTGCCAAATTTGAAGAAAATTTAATGAAGCAATTGGTTGTAATCGATTAAGAAACAGGCAGACAAAATAAATACCAAACGGTTTAGTTGAACTCGTTTACACTCGGTCAACTAAGGTATTGTCCTTATAGACCATGGAATGTCTACAGAATTAATGAAAACGTAATTTTATTAAGGGGATTGATATTTTGATCAGTATGGCTACTAATATTTTTCATTATGTTTAAATTTATTCGGCTTCCTTTTGTGTCAATGTTTTGTTAAGAGTATGCAAAGCTGTGTTATAGAAAAGGGACCTCATTACTTCAGTATGAGTTGGAATATTGGATACGAACTGATTAAAACCTTATATATCTTTCTCGTATTTCGTAGATAATTGATGTTAATTCAACTTTTATATCTGGAAATGTTTTGTTTTTATTTATTACAATCTTACTTTTTTTTCAGGTATTGAAGTAGCAAAGCTTGAAAAACCCATTTTATAAATTTACTAGATCTAATAGAATCACAACACAAAGATAGGTGAGCGCACGGGATGAGGTACAGGTTCACAGGCACCTGCTATGGAGTCAGTATTATATAATTTGTAACCCAAAACTGTTAATTTTTTTATTTTAACACAAAAATTGTTTAAAATACGTTTTAGACATCTTCTTTACTTTGTTTTCTAGAGGATCAAAGAGTATCCCCGGACTATCCGTCCGACTGAGGAGGATGTTTCGTGCTATAATAAAGGATGCTGCGCACGTCTTTGAATACAATTCATGTTTACGGAATCGGAATTAATGCAATGAAATAGACATATTTGTTTCATATAATAATAATAAATAATTTTTTTAGGGCAATTTTATTTGAAAACACACAAGTTTCGTGGAAATATATATTACATATATATATATATATATATATATATATATATATATATATATATATATATATATATATATATATATATATATATATATATATAAATTTATATAAATATAAATTTTTATATATATGTTTTATATAAATTTTTTAGATGGTCGAGATTAAATTATTTAATGTATTTCCTATTGTAGAGTACTATTTCTATATACCATTAATTCTCATGACTTCTGAATCGATCCGAATGGGTTCAGAAATTTCTTCAATTCGACCAGTCATGGCAACCATTGGCAAGTATCAATATTGGCTCCTTTATTATGTTTTATATATACTCCTACATGACATACCTAACTACTCCGAGACATTGATTGCTATCTACGCTGTCAATACGGCGCTTTTAACAGTACACAATGAATGGCCTCAGAAAATTGATACTCACTTAGAAAAATGCGGCTAAATTACAACACATAACGTCCACGCTTCGACGAGACACGTGACCGCCAGTTTATATCGGTAACAAACAAATTCCTCAGACATACACCGAGCGTTACCTTAAACAAATTAATGTACACACTATTTTCAAAATCGTCAAAACTGAAAATTAGATAGAGACTAAATATATACACTTATCTAGTCAAATCCATAAGTGCGCCACACTGATTCACGTTTCAGTAAAAAGGACAACCACTTAAAAAACAAAAAACTTTTCAATAAAAAATTGTAAAACTGATAGCAGGAGCTCATGAGTATGCAAACAATAAAACACTACACACCGACTTAATAACTACCGACCAACACATACGTACCCTTAATTTCAGTTTTTATATTCATTTTCAAGGGCATTATAATGTTAATATTACTAATAAATGATCCGGCTACGGCTGACATATCCATTAGGAGACGATTAAAAAGGAGCTCGATGAGAGATCTCCTTTCGTGAATAAAGATGCTAATTCATTCACACTTACATTAATGAAAACGTATTATGACTTATAAATATGGGGTTCAAATGCCAACCAAAAAATACACCAAGACGAATAAATGAAGTTTTAATAGTGCGCCACTTTGCGGAGCAGTTAAGATTTTTTTTAATGAAAAAAAAAACGGACTTGATCAATGTAAATTCACAGTACTGCGACTTAAATAATAAGCAATGAATAAACAAGAGCAACGATCTTAGATAAAGAAGGCCGTGAGACGCAGGTGGCGCATCCAGTGGCATTAGCAGGACTTAGGGCTGACGGTATGAATATTCAGCTGAGGGAGGATCTAGATAGCTTGGAGGGGGATTTGATGGCAGAAGGGAACTCATCTCTACGTAAACAGTGTTACAGAGTTGCCAAGAGAAACCAAGAATATTTTGTTAGCTTAATTTATTTTTATAATACTTGACTTTTCCTGTAGTATTGCCATCCGTGACTTTCAACACTGTGACTTCATTCTTTAAAGCGGTCACAGTGAACAATGGAACGATGGAGTGGAGCGTCTGGAGTTCTCGGAGTGAAGAAGATTTGAATAACCCACTATCACTCCACGTTTCATTTTTTGCCATCAGTTAGTGATTCGGGCTCACGTAAGCATGTATACGTATATACCTTATATATAAATATATATGTGTGTGAATTAGTCTTTGGAATTTTCGTCCTATACCCATAATAAAATAATTCCTTAGTTTTTCTATTCGATTACTGAAAATGGTTTAAGTTTTGCTTTAGAAGGCGGTAAAAGCTTTTAGTTGTTATAGTCTCATGGAATAAAATCTCCAAAGAGGGTATAAAAATCTTTCTTGAAAAATGACCCTGAACTGGCGGGGTATATTATATTATAGATTTTATGAATTTGATTTCTATGTAAGGATTGCGGAATAGGGACTTTTTAAACTTTTGGATGTAAACTATACCTACACATTTTGTTTTTTTATTTTCATTAATTAACCTTTGTAATCGATCAAAGAAAACAAAAATTTAACCTCTCCCCCTCTCCCGGCTAAAAATTTGAATTTTTACGTTTCAAGATATATAGTATCCAAAAATCGAATAAAAATAAAATCTGTCTGTCCGATTTCTGATAATAGCGGTTCGCTTCGAAACTACTGGGCCCATTTTTTTGAGATTTGGTACCAAGTGTCTCTGAATCGTCCACGGAATAACTCCGACAAAATATCCGCAATTTCATTTCAAAATGGCGGCCGATTAAAGATTACTCGACCATTTATGGAGTTAAAGAAAAATATAAAGTTCTTTGGAATCGTTATACCAAAATCTATAAATAAATGTTTCTATTTTTTCCAATTTAGGGCCAACATTCTTCGATAAAATACGTCAATTTTTTTATATTTTGTTATCATATTTCTTTATACAGACCTTATAATAACTGATAATGTGTTGAAAGAAGAAACTTCCCTCTTTCAGACGAATCCAAGAACAACAATATCAGTTACACTGAAGAGAAGATAGAGTTTCAAACTGATACGTAATTCTGTGGATTTCAAAAAAAAAAAAATTAAGCAACCAAAAAAAAATTTTGTTTGGTGTCTGTGTGTCTATGAACAGTCTAGCTCAAAAACGAAAAGTTTTACGATACTGAAATTACGTATTTAAGATAGGCACATGCATATGATATTACAGCAACTTTTTCATCAAAATCGACTAACTGGAAGTGTCACTTTATATAATCGATTTTACACTTTTTTACAATTTTCTAGAAAATGGCTATAACGATTTTGATAAAACTTGCCTAAATTATTCTTCATAAAGGCCTTCAACTTTTCATTTATATAGTACATCACCGACGAAATGCAGGGAAAAAAGTTATGATGAAAAGAATATTATATTTGCGCATAGCTTAAAAAGTATGCATTTGATGGTAAATTATGTATAGAATTGTATAAAATGTAATTAAATTATCTAAAAAACAATAAAAAAAATCATCAAAATTAGCAAAGATACAGCGCATCGGTCTGATCGGAAGTAGCTATTATATCATGAATTTTACAATTTTCTCAGTAAACGGCTCCTACGATTTTGATGAAACTTGCCTAATGTCTTTTCCTTAAGACCTTTAACTTTTGATGCATGTAGTATAACAACGAAAAAGTGCATGAAAAAATGACGAAAAGAATATTTTATTTGCGCTTAATTTAAAAAGCATGCAATTTATAGTCAATTATGTATTGAATTGTATGAAAGGTTATTAAATTATCTAAAAACAAAAAGAGAATTAATCAAAATCGGACCAGTATTAGCAAAGATACAGCGTATTTTATGAGGAGCACAAGACCCTAGATGGATAACCGAGCGCATCCGAAAGGAGACGGATGCCACCGAACCTTCTTCCACAAATCCACCAATCTGTTGTAAACATTACGATCTGTAATAATGTAATTTAAGAATACAAACGCAGAAATTAACTTAATGATTTCTACATTAATATTATTTAATGGAAATAAAATATTTCCATGGAAACTAAACCGGAACTTTTAAAATATATTTGTAACTTGACAAAGTTAAAATATATAGGTATTGTACAGAATTGTTGTACTAAAATTGTTTAAAAATCTGTTTTATTGTACTAAAGTTATGGAAGATGTAAAGAAGTGTATGCTGCCGAGTTTATTTCAAGCATTGTTTATGTGAACTTTTTAAAATGATATTAAAAAGATTATTATTATAGGACGGTAAGGAAAAGTTGTGTGATGCGCTCACCGCACCAGATTTTTTCACTTTGTAATTATGGTATGAATGGTTTCTCACAGCCCTACTACCTATTGTCCTTCAGTAGGGCAGATTGTATTAATTTCGCAATGATACTTTTGATCTGAATAAAAAAAAAAAATATATATATATATATATATATATATATATTCCTAATTATAATTAATATAAAAACAATGCCACTAGCCGAAAACATTTTAGGCTTGCATGTAAAAGATAATTTTATCCTTAAATAGAAAACTGCATTAATTAATTATAAATACACTTCATATCTTGTCGAGCGTAGTCAAAATAAAGTTATTCTGAAGTGTAATTAAAACGAGGAAACCTCATTATTAAAGTATACTCTGAGAATTCTCCATGTACTTTTATTACTTTATAAAGAGGTAATAAATAAATAAAATTGATACAAATGGAAAATTTATTGCTTTGTCTTCAAAATTTAAAATGATTTAGAAGTTTGTACGTGAATATATTGATAGGAAGGGTGGAGGGAAAGCTAGGTTCTTCAATTATATGTGACGTAACTGCTTCTCATCCCGATATTTTAAAGAACGAAAAAAAATTTCATTGACTCAATGAAATTTTAGATAAATATTTATATTTAATCTTTTCCTGGAAGAAAAACAAATGGTTTATTTAGTATTGTAGATAAATTCAATATGTTGGGTCCCAACATCAAATTATGTTTCCATATTAGAAGATACCTTTCCTTACCTGACGTGGCTAGGTGAGGTGAGGTAGGTACCTGTTGTAAGCGGGTCAAATCATCAGTATCCAGTTTTCAACACATCTCGACGTTTCAGAGTCCTCTGAGTTCAAAAAACGGGGTCATTACTCTGCGAGTTTGTGTGACTGTGCATGATTATCTCTTGAACGAGAGGACCGATTTTGTAGGCGTTTTCTTTTTCGTTTTGTAAGGTTTTACTCCCGCCATGCTTATGTACCAAATCGGAAACCCTGATGTTCATTTAATTTATTGTAAGCCTGTTGATAATATCTGCATAATGGATATTTCAATTAATTTTTTATTTAATATTATTAATGGTTTGTGCTATATTACTGGAATGTTGTAGTCTAATGATGTGAATAAAACACTGGAACGATAAAAAATGTAAATGAAATGTGTTGACTAATAAATAAACCGTCAAGAGATGTTGAAGTTCACTAATAACTAATGAACAAAAATTTTCACGACTTCATGTAAAAAAAAAAAAAATTATATAAAGTTGACTGGTTTAGATAAATTTGCTATGGAAGAAAGGTTACACCTGATGGAAACAGCGTATGGCATCACTAAGATTATCTATAGCAAGAAATGCTTATTTAAAAATGTAAAAATAAAGCAGATACAGATGTGAAACAGGAATGTCTATACGCATGTGAATGCCTAGTTTTGAACGATAGTTTAGATAAACTTGCAGCACTAGAAAGAATAATCTTAGGTTTACTGAAAATAACGCAACAATGGAAATTAATAATAATAAGATAGCAGAGCATAGAAAATATAACAAAAACAATAAGAAGATGGATATTGCTGTTTTCAGATACCTTTGGAAGAAATAAGGGTATTTTTTACGTCGCTACCGTATATCACTTGTCAATAAAAACAAATCGACGTCGTTTTTTTGAAAAAGGCGTAAGCGCCATTTAGCAAAATTTACAGGAAATGCATGAAACGATTTTTTCCCAAATAACAATATATTTTATTTTTATTTTATTCTTTATAGTATACAGTACGAGTTTATTAATCTGCCAAAACCTTTTTAATTATAATATATTTTAGGGGATTCTGACAAAGTGACGACTCAGATTCGTTAGTATTTGGTGCTTAACTCATTCGATATACCGTGAGCGGGAATCGATAGAGGTTGCGTTTACGTTCCATAATCGATTGAAACCTAAATTTCGAATTTCTGGCGCTTGAGTCTTTTTCAAAAAACGACGTCGATATGATTTCTTTGTAACTATTTATACGCTTGTTAATAAATATCGTTGCGTAGTTATAACCTCATTTTCAAATAATTAGGGATTGATAAATTATTTGCCACTTCTATAAATTTGTTTTATTGAAAACAAGTTTCGAACACAAAAGATTCAAAAATAAGCAATTCAAAATATAGTTTGGTATTATTATACATATTAAATTAGATGTAATATAAATCAGTATTATAAAACATTTATGAATTATGAATTTAATTACCAACATGTATTTGATTTCTTGTCTTCATTAAATTCATAATTCATAAATATTTTATATTACTGATTTATATTACATCTAATGTAATATGTATAATAATGCCAAACTATATTTTAAATTGCTTATTTTTGAATTTTTTGTGTCTTTTTAGAACTGAAGATGAATATATAACATTCGAAACTAGTTTTCAATAAAACAAATTTGCAGAAGCGGCAAATAATTTACCAATCGATAATTAGATTGATCCTTCTATATCATCATGCGGATGTCAATTGATCATTTTCAAATAAATAAATAAATAGGTACTTGTTTTTTCACCAATGACAAATGAAATTGACAAAATTTAACGCATTTATTTGAAATTTATATTTACAACAAAAGGTGAACGACAAAAAAAAAATCTATTTTACTTATGAAATCATATGTTTTTATTGAAAAATTATGTGCGGTAGCGAGGTAAAGAAGAGCCAGAAATAGTCGATAACAAGCTGGATTCAAAAGGTCAAGAAAGAATTGGAAAGAAATAAAATAAAGAAAGAGGAAACTATAAAAAAAGAGATTTTTAAAAATAAGGTTTTGAGAATGGAAATATTCCAAAGAGAAACTAAAAGGAAATCCAGTCCAAAGTGATATGAGGGATACTGAGAAAATAATGAGGGAATAAAAAGAAGGAATACAGCAAGGAAGAAAAAATTGAAATTGTTCCAAATAGGCATCACCGAAGAAGGAAGCAAAAAAGAAAAAAAGTTAATTGGTTAGTTTTAACAGTTATCTGAGATAATGAAGACTTCTCTATATGCAAATGAAACCTAAATATTTGTCATTGTCTTTATTCCATTAATTTGATTATAGTCGTCAAAAGTAATCTTTTACAAAAATATTTATTCAATCGACAATGAGCTGATAATGGCAAGACAGGGACTGTCTCACCGAAATGGGGGGAGTAGTTCACAATGAGGTGTGACACAATAATGTAATATTGAAATGATCAACCTAATTTTTTTCCAGAAACTTCTATAATATTTTTCTATAATATGTTAACTGACTTATTATATAATCCATTTAAAACTATTTTCGCTTTTAATTTTAAGTCTGGAGAGTCGAAAAAAAAAAACAAAAAAAAAACTTCAAAAGTAAAAGGAACCATTTGATTTCATACAAGGATATTCGATTTCATTATTTGGTTATTGACAGGCAAAATTATAACAATTTCTTGCATATTGCCTTTGACAACATATCTGTAATCTATAGTAATTTTAGTAATTCTGGATTCTATATATTTTGTTGTTTTATTTATTCTTGAGATATAACCTTTATTCTGATACAGCTATTAATTTTTTTTTTTTAAATAACTAAAATTACCACTAAATATTAGTTTAGAGATAAAAGTGATCGATTGCAAAGATTAAAGTTTGTTCCTATCTATCTGTGCCTGAACTAAATTTAGGCTTTAATATTGTCAAAAATGTGAAATTATCAATAATTATATGTTAATTATTGATAGTTTAACATTTTTTTTTGTCCCCACACTGCGCAGCGGTAGAGAGGGAAAGAATATGATGATGATGAACATTTTTTTTTAATACTGAAGCCTAAATTTGGTTCAGGCACAGGTAGATTGGAACAAACTTCCAACTTCACAAAAATGGAGTTGATCATTTTTATCTCTAAACCGAAGATATAAATTATAAGTTTCAATTACTGTTTTTTTTTTAATTTTTACTATGGAAAATATTTTTGAAAAACTACCTATTCCCTTTTTTTAACACATAATAAAATTACGATCATATATTATTTTTTTTAATTTTTGTCCAAATATTTCGTTATTGTAAAGCATTATACACTTGCATTTTAAAAATGCGGTTAAGGCTGGTTTGCATGAGTAAGTTATTAGATCAAAGTGAGTTTGATCAAAGCTTTGATCAAAAAACTTACACGTATACCTTGTAGTAGGCACAGCCCCTGTCCGATTATTTGCCTCAACCTAATAACTGACATTTCACATGTTCCAACCCCATATTTATTGTGTTTGTAAATTAAATCTTCGTAAGTATTACCACTTGTGGGCATTAAATGATAGTGCTAAAACTCATACATGATAAAATTGTATACAAGATAAAAGGGGAAAAAAACTAACTTAAAAGAATAAATAATACAAAGAGCATTGTAATAAAGAACAAAAATTCATAATTAAAACCTTTAAATAGCTTTATTAAAATATTAAAACAACTACTTCAAAATCCCATTGACTCTTTAAAATCGATTACACTTTATAATTCTGTAATGAGAATTCTCTATCGGTGAGAGTTCTATTAAATGGATCTAATCTCTACTTTTTTTTTTCTCTCTGTGAGTAGTGACTATGCTGGAAGAGAACTTTAACCCCTATTCAACGAATCGCGGTCCTCTTCTAAAGGTCTCTTGTATTCCACGGCTTTTGAGAGGAACCTACCGGATTGAAGTTAAGCTTAGGCAGCCTCTTTAACGTTATTTTTTAACATTGCATTGAAGCTAGCTTACATTAAAAATGTTTACGGCAGATTCTAATCATTTATTTATATTTATTGTAAATAGTATAAATGTTTAATACTAACAAGCTTTGCTTTTAGCAATGGTACAGTCTTGATGCTTATTATAAAATATATGATGTGACACCACATGACTTTCCTGTACGCCTATAAAACTATTAATTGGTGGTAAAAAAAAAAAAGCAGGACAAACAGGTTCAGGTAAAGTACCACTTTCGGCAGGCTAATTTTAATCAAAATCTAATATATTATTTATATTGACATAAAAGCCTTGTATACCGAATTTGAGATGTTTTGCTCCATACATTAATATAATTTTTGATGAAAGTCTAATTTGACTTTCGAGTGAAGTACAACTTTCAGCTTTCCACTTTTAACCAAAATAACGAATGTTATTTTTATTAATATGCAAGTCTTATATACCGAATTCGAAAAGTTTTGCATTATATATTAATATAATTTTTGATGAAAATCTATTACAATATTCAAGTAATGTACCACTTTCAGTGATTATCTAGCAACAAAAAAAGAAATATCTCAACTAGATGTTACATAAATTCTAAATTCAAAATTTGAACTTTCCACGGCGAACCGTTTTTGAGTTATGCGAGATATGAACGAATGTGCGTACAGACTTCACGTCGAAACTAGTCAAAATTGATTCAGGGATGGACATAATGGATATTTCAGTTGAAATCTGAAAACTGAAAATTTTCGCGATTACAATACTTCCTGTACTTCGTGCAAGGAAGTAAAAATAATACTTAAAATAAAATAAGGATATAAGTAAGTTGTTTATATATACAGTTATATACAAAAATACATAAATCAAGTGCTTCTTCTATAAAAATAAGTAAAAATAATACTTAAGATAAAATAAGGATATAAGTAAGTTGTTTATATATACAGTTATATACAAAAATACATAAATCAAGTGCTTCTTCTATAAAAATAAATATCTTGTTCATCTGAGCTCTTTGTCCAATAAGACACTGGAGAAATCTTCTTGGTTGCAATCCTGGCTGTTTGGAGACAGCTTTAGGGAACTAAATGAGGATTTGAGATGGTGGAATATTATATATTTTATAATAAAAATTGGTAAAGTGTCGTAACTATTGTACCAGGGGCTTAGTCCTGACGGGTTAAACATACGTGTTACACGGTTTAGATAAATTATTGTTTTATTTTTTTATTGGTTTATTATTTTCAATAATAGACCTTTGGGATCGACCAAAGAAAATTTTTTTGTAATCTTCCCTCAAAATTTGTGGTTTCACGTTTCAAGATACGTAGAATCCAAATATCGAAAAAAAAAATCCGTCCGTCCGTCTTCCGCCGTATTTTTTAAAAAGTTTTTATTGAGAAATAATGCAATCTGCCACACTCAAAGATAAGTGCTCTAAGAATCCATTCCATATATAATAAAATATATAAATAATCATATAAATAATCAACAATATATAAATAAAATAATCAAAAACAAAATTACATAAAAAGTAATAACAATAATTTAAAAAATATGTACATCAAAAATGGAAATAAATAGATAAAAAATTAAATAATAGCAAAACAAGTAAACAATCAAGATAAAGAAAATGTATGTAAGTAAATATAAAATAAAATAACCTTGAACAGATCTTAAATTAAAGTTTTAAGATTCGAGAGTATCTTATTTGGAAAGAGAGAAGGTGTTGGAAAATGAGGATTCCAATGAGGACAGGGAACAAGCATGGCGGATATTTGAAGGAAAAGAATTCCAGAGGATCGAATGTTTTGTTCAATAGGAAGGGGTATAGAGGTCTGAAAGGCGAGATTTTGTTTCCGATGCGTGGACCGAGGATTTGAATTGTAAGAGGCTGTAAATGTCGTTTGGCCCGGGTTGCCTAGTAACTGAACGAGAATCATCTTTTATTAATCAGCTGTTGCAAATTAGTTGTCATTACACTGCATTTCCAGGCCGTGGCTGAGTGGGGTCCAAATGTAATAGGGCCATTTTGCTCATTATTATTTCTCCTATATATTGAGAGCTAGTCAGCTAGACCTGGCTCCATTAACTCTGTTATTACTGTGTCTACGTTTTGTTAGTAACCATCTATAATGCTTATGCTTCGAGAACGTCCCATTGTGCCTCTGACTAACTGGAGTACGTAGCAAGCCTTCTAATCAACCTTTTCTGTCTTATCAGAGTTCCAATCATCATCTTTTATTAATCATCTGCATTATTTATTTTTGTTTATCTTTCTCTTTTTTTTCCTCTGTTTTTTTTGTTAATTCTGTTACTTTCCTATTCACTCTCCTTGTATATTCCTATTTTCGTTCCAATATTGCAATATAAATCTCATTTATAAGTATAGAGAATATCAGTTCTTCCAAATAAATGTTTTTATCAGAGCTAGTTTGTTTGCTTCAGGAGCCTCATTTCCTACATTTCCTACATTTCCTATCATATTTTCGAAGAATATATTATAAAAGGAGTCTATTAAAGCACAGGAGTCTTCTTTGATGTAGAAAAGAAGATTAGGAGTCAAAAGTAAAATTTATTTTATCCAAAGATTATTTCAGTTCATTATTTATTATTATTTCAGTTCATCTCACTAGAAATAAGAAATTATTGTTACCTGAAATCAATAAGTCTTGGTGTTTCATAGGAGAATGTCCATGTTATATTTCACAGCATATTGACATCAGAAAATTAATGATTGACAAGAAGAAAAATTGTATTAATGATTCCTTAATTAATAAGTTTTTTTTTTTTATTAATATTTTTATTTGCACCTGTCAGTATTGACAACCATCGAATTTACTGGCTAAAAATTTGATATTGCGGCATGATAGGCCATGATAGAGAATAATGTCCAGAGGTATTATTATTCTGATAATTGTACATAGACAAGGCGATCCTAACCCACCTCATTTTCAGCCTTCTGCGAGTGTTATCAGACATGCAGGTTCAATGGCATATTGGTTTGGGTCTTGTATAAGTGAACTAGGATGTCCGCGTAAGTTATTTTGAAATGGTTTGCAGTGGGTCCGTATGTGTTCGTCAACTGTTGGCATATTAAGGTTTGTATATGTATAAGATAACGCTGTTGATGTGCCATGGAGTTTTGGTTATAGTGTTAAAAGTTTTTGAGACTGAAAAATTTGAAGTTATTGTATGAGTGCCTTTTTGGCTGTCTAGTAAATCTGTGAAGTGTAGGTCCAGATGGGCTTGAGTAAGGTAAGTGTAGGTGTTCAATTGATTTCTAAGTTTCAATTTTTTACGTCTCGAAAGAAGGGAGAATAATAGTTTTAGTCTTTGGTTTAGCGTTTTTTGTTTGTTCTTGATGAGTGGGCGCCATGTCATTCGTCTGCCAAATGTCAGACCAAGGTATCGAATTTTGTCTGTCTGCGGAATTACTACATTGACGAGGTATATTGGAGGGCAGATTTCTTATCGAAGAGTAAAAGTGATATGTTCGGATTTATCTTGGTTACGTAGAATGTTCCAAAGTTCATACCAGTCATGAAATTTTATTAGACGATGTAAAGTCAGTGAGGCATGTGTTGGATTAAAATTGTTTTATTGTCTGCATACGTTGCTATCAGAGTTTCGGAGCTGTTTGGAATATCGCGTGTGTATTTGTTGTAGAACAGTGGAACAAGTGCTGATCCCTGAGGTACTCCTGCTAAGAATGGTCTAATTATTAATTATAAATGTAGCAAATAAATATAGATTTAAAAAAAATTGCATGTGAAAGTTCTTGAGAAGAATAATCCATAAAACTATGAGTTGTGCTGTATATTTCAATTTCTTTCAAAAGGCCGAGTTTTCCTCAGACCGCGATGTGAATTCAGATTGTCTGTTCCTTTTCCCAAGAAGAAAAGTAGTGAAAGATAAAAAGTTATGGCCACAATCCATTCTGAATACAGATGAGAATCGAAATAAAGTGAAAGATAAAAAGGCTTATTGTTTTTTTTATATCACTTAGCAGATCAAATCTATTCTATCTATTGTGTGTATTTATATATATATATATATATATATATATATATATATATATATATATATATATATATATATATATATATATATATATTGGAAAATTTGGTATATTCCATAACAATGCCTTGAGTATATCAAATGGTAGTGAATAGCTCGTCTCACATCAATATTCTTAATAAAAATGATAGCATTTGTATATTTTATTGAGTATATATGCACACATACAAGTTTCATATATACACCGAAACATAATTATGAAACAATAATTTACAAATACTTTATAAATAAACAAAACATCTTTTAATTATGTTCTGCTTGCCCTTCAAATAGAGTCTTAAAAAGAGAAACTCTATTTATAAAAACTACTAAATTGAAACGATCAATTCCCAATTCTCGATTAACTTCCCATTTATTTCAACAAATATAACTTACCTAACATAGTTGAAATATGGGTGTATCGTCAGTAATTAGTCACAAATCCATTTTTTAAAAACCTCTATCATTAATTTATAGCAAAGTGGCACGGACGGTGAGGAGAAAACAAAATCATATAATTGAAATAATTGTGAAGAGAAGATTCTTCGATATATCTGGCTCAAGTTTTGTTGAATTCTGGCGGTTTTTTAACAAGTTTTTAACAACCTCGAGACTGCTACGGCGCCGTTTCGAATCCTGCCTAGGTGAGTTGAAATTTATTTCGTGATGGCCCCACGTAATTAATCTCGACTTGTGCACTCTGGTTAGAAGAGGATTGGTTAACTGTAGGTTAACCAACCCTCCGCCTTGTAACCCCAATAGAATAGGAAAGGACGTTTAACCGCAATAAAAAAAAAATACACATCTATATATATATATATATATATATATATATATATATATATATATATATATATAAACAGAACACTATGCGAGAGATATTTATGAAATATCTCCATCGCATTCAGCAGATTTATTTGAGGATTAACATTGTAACGACTTGCTAACCGGGAAACGAAAAGAATAAAGTAATGCAATTTATTAAGCTTTAGTACTTTCCTTAAAATCTTTCATGAGTGTTACTTCATGAGTTTCGTATGAATTTATGAGAATCTTTTTTCTATCAGGTTACTCATCAGTCGCCATTTTGTTTACAGTTAATACCAGATGTTTGTTTTGTAGAGAAAGAAAGAAAGTATTGAGAACCAGAATAACAAGGTCGGTATTTTAATTCATTTTTTTGAGTGTTGTCCTTATAATTAATTAAAATGTAATGTTTTGAACATCCATTCAATTTAATTTCCTAGTACATAGTCTATCATAATTTAAAAATTCCAAACCATATTTTTAACTATTTATAAAATGTGTAAATCCCAATTGGTCAGGTGTGTTACCTGTCATAATTATTACCTTAAATGAGGATGATCTCAATTAACCTCCTGACAAAGCAGTATGGTGTTAAAAATAAGATATTTTAATTATATCTGAAGCCTGGGGTTGCTCAAAGATCTTACATGAAAAATCACTTGGACTCTTAGAATTAAACTAGAGTGTAATAATTCAATGTTTCCACAATGCATTTTTACTTTCCCTTACCTGTATACGAAGTATATAGTAAGGGGAAGTATTGCGATCGTGAAAAATTTCGAATTCGAGTTGTCGACGGAAATGCACGTTTTAAGGTCCCTTTAGTAAAATGACCATTAGTAAAATTGTCTGAGTGTTTGTGTGTATGTGAACAGTCTAGCTCATAAACGAAAAGTTGTACGATACTGAAATTACGTATTTAAGGTTGGCACATACATGTGATGATACAGCAATATTTTTGTCAAAATCGACTAATCGGAAGTGCTACTTCATATAATCGATTTTACACTTTTTTACAATTTTTTCGTAAACGGCTCAAACGATTTTGATAAAACTTGCCTAAATTATTCTTCATAAAGACCTTTAACTTTTCATATATGTTGTATATCACCGAGGAAATGCAGAGAAAAAATGTTATGATGAAAAGAATATTTTATTTAACTTTAAAAGCATGCATTTTATAGTAATTTATGTATAGAATTGTATGAAAGATAATTAAATTATCCAAAAAACAAAAAAATAATCATAATGATCGCAAAATGGTCTGGGTGTCAGTGTGTAAGTGAACAGCCTAGCTAAAAAACGAGAAGTTGTACGATACATGCGTACGTGCTTAAGGTAGGTGTATGTTTGTGATGTTACAGCAACTATTTCATTAAAATCGACTAACCCGAAGTGCCACTTTACATAATAGATTTTATAAATCGGAGCGGTATTAGCGAAGATACAGCGCATTGGATTAACAGGAAGTGGCAATTATATCTTGGATTTTACAATTTTCTCGTAAACGGCTCAAACGATTTTGATGAAACTTGCCTAAATTATTCTTCATAAAGGCCTTTAACTTGTCATGTATGTAGTACATCAACGAAATAACGCAGGGAAAAAAGTTATGACGAAAAGAATATTTTATTTGTGCTTAACTTAAAAAGCATGCAATTTATAGTAAATTATATATTGAATTGTGTGGAAGCTTATTAAATTATCTAATAAACAACAAGAATCGGACCAGTATTAGCAAAGATACAGCGTATTTTATGAGGAAAACAAGACCGTAGACGGATAACCGAGAGCATGCGAAAAGAGATGGATGCGACCGAACCTCCTCTTACCAATCCACTAATCTGTTGTCAACAATACCGTCTGTAAAAATGTGATTTAAGAATATAAAAGTGGAAATTAACTTAATAATTTCTACTTTTATATTAATTTAATGGAAAGAAAATGTATCCATACAAAACTAAACCGAAACTTTTAAAATATATTTGTAACTTGACGAAGTGAAAATATATGGCTAGTGTACAGAATTTTTGTACTAAAATTGATTAAAAACTATTTTTATTGTACTGAAGTGGGAGAAGGTGTGAAGAAGTGAATGCTGCTGAGTTTATTTCAAGCATTGTGAACTAGTTTAAAATTACAGAAGTGAAAGTTGTGTAATGCAGGCACCGCACCAGATGTTTTATACTTTAAGAGATGTTGTGGTATTTAGTAAAAAATATTTATGAGCTTTGTAAAATTGCATTTATTTCGAAAATAATCCTACAACAACAACATTGGGTAAACGTTTATATGCTGCAACAAAGAGCAGATTATAGATTTTTACACGAGTTCAACTGTTGACAGAATTATTAATTATTTTAATTTAAAATATAATAATAAATTAGAGTGTAATTTTTTAAATACAATAGATTATTTGTTTATTTTTAATCTACCTTGCCTCTCGGTAATGCGAGTTTCGGAAGCACTACCTCCTGATCAGTTATTTTCATCATCCTTCTTAAATTTTCTCGTCCTAATGCGTTTTCATTCTTCATAATGCAATCTATTAAAATAGTTTGGTCCCACTATTTCTTTCCAATCCTACATAAAGGATTCATAGTATGAATAATATTCCTGATTAACTAATTGAGGAAAACCACTCTCTGCGATGACACAGAGGTCGGTTTTCCTCCGTAGTTTGGTTCTGATCGCCTCAAATGCGGTCCAAGTGGTGACCATGTGCTCAGCAGTTTCCTGAACTCCACAACTGGGGCATAGAGGATTAATGTCCTTCCCGAAGTCATGGAGCTTGGCACGGAATCCTCCATGTCCGGTGAGAAATTGCAGCATCCAGTAATCAGGGAGGACCCATTTGACCTTCAATCGTGAATCGGCGCTGGGGAAGCATTGTATTCTAAATACAATACAGTCCCCCAAACGGACACTTCCGACAACCGAACATTTCTCATTACCGGATAGTTTTATTGTCTCGGGGGTGATACCATTTACTTTACATTGTTTTCAACTTCTATTAACCGGACCTTCTAATAAGAGGATACGGACACAGACTTAGTTTTCTTTGCTTAGAAAAATTCTCTTATAAGCGGAAAGTAGGGTAAAAAAAGACATTATTTCTTCGAAATGGAGATGGATATAGTTAACACAGGCTTACTGCTAATTTCTTAGAATTTTATTTCACAGAACGCCAAGGTGGGTGTTTCCCTTTTGTTTGAAAAAAGATCATTACCGTTTCAAAGAACATTTTTTTGTTCTGTTCTGTTTCCCCTGCAGTCTGTTTTGACAATTTTTATTTAGTTGCTAGCACGAATAATATTAAGATATTAATTAGCACAAAAAAAGAGAAAAAAAAAAGCTTTAACTTAAATGAAAATATTCAATTGATAAAAGTTAGTGAAAAAGAAAAAAAGAGAGCTCTCTTCTCGCCTTTAACGTTTGAAAAACAGAAATGTCCGACACTTTAAATAACAAAAAATTAATTTTGGAACGAGTAGTGCAGGGGAGTATTGATTCAGAAATAATTTTTTTGAAAACAGGAGCATTTGAAAACGTCAAGTTGGTGTACGAGTGGTTTTGCCGAGCTAGGACAGCTAACATACCGATTAGTAAACCATTAATAAGAGACAAAGCGTTGAAAGTTGTCCAAGCATTATGGCAAACTAAAGCAAAATTTAAAGCTAGACACGGGTAAACCCGGTGTGGTTAGTGACAGATCGTCAAAAATTAAACAGTTATGTGATAGTTATTTGGCAAAAGATATTTTTAATTACCATGAAACAGCTTTATTATTTAGATCACAGCCAAATAAAACAATGATGTACATACAAATTTAATTTTTATGTATATATATAATATATATATATATATATATATATATATATATATATATATATATATATATATTTATTATGTAATAATAATAATATTAATAAAAGGCTTCGTGAAACCGAAGGTTCGATGCCGATACCATCCATCGCTGCCTACAGACATCGGTCCACCGACTACCGTCCAAGCCCAAATCCATTAGATTACCCTTAACACAATCCTCCCGGACGTTTACCAGTCGGCTCAGCGTTTATAAACTTTTTAGGAATTCATTCGTTACTGAGCCCAACAACTTTACAAGCCCATTTCAACCGTCGCGATGATATCACTTCGATTATTTATATAATATCGATATATGTATGTATATATACATATTTATTGTAAAAAAAGGTACGATTTATTTATTTATGTAATCAAAAATTAATTCATTAGAAACTCTTTTTAAGTGGTTTGCTGCATTTTCCAAGTTCAACCTCATTTTTATTTCTTTATTTTGTATTCTGTTTTAAATTTTAGTCAGGTTCGTATTTAAAAAACGTTTGATCTCATAAGCAGACACTTCTAGTAAGAGAAAAGACTGTCATTCCCCTTTGATATCCGTTTAATAGAAGTTCCACTGTATAGCATTCTATATTCCAGATATTTTGTATATATTCTGGTCGGTATAACATATACTGGAACAATGGATATATACACCCATTGAAACTCATCCTCCATTCAAAACATCAAAATCAAAATTAATATTCTTGACTCTGGCATATTTATGATACAAAAGGCTACAATAATCAGCTAACTCCAGAAGTGAAGTTCATAATGGAGAAGTGAACTCCGCCCCAACTTCTCCTCCAACTCCGCCAATACATCCTCTTATAGTCTGCCGACTTCCGCATGGGGCAATATTTCCACTCCAACTGGCTATTTATTATTGAACACATTCACGGCTCATTTGCCTCCCCATTCCAATCTCCGTCCCCTTTCTCCTCATAAATTATAACATCATGCCACGTCTCCCGGTTTATTTTTTTATTTTACGAGGAAGAAAGTTCAGTAATAAATTCTACTCTAAGTGCTCTACAGAACATCCATTTCAGCCTACGTAAAATTGCAAAATTTATAACTGACTCTAAATGCTTTTGAACTGTAAAATTAATTTTTACTTTTCTACCAATAAGGAAAGTATTAAAATAAGGTCAAATTACCCCGCTAGTATGACTAGGTTTAGGTAGCAAAAGTCTCCATTGGCCCAAAACAATTCTATGACAGGACTTCTAGTTATTCGCGTTTTTTGTTTGTTTTGTTTTTAACAGAAAGCTCATTTTTACTTCTTTGTATGAAGTAAAGGAACTATTGTAATCGCGAAAATTTTTGGTTTTCAGATTTCAACGGAAATATCCATTTTAACCATCCCTGAATCCATTTTGACTAGCTTCGTCGTGACGTCTGTAAGTACGTTCGTATAACTAGCATAACTCAAAAACGGTTAGCCGTAGAAAGTTGAAATTTTGTATTTAGGTTTGCTGTAAAATCTAGTTGTGAACCTTCCTTTTTGGTAACTGCCTAAACACAGGAAGTGGTATTTTACTTGAAGGTCATAATTGGTTTCCATCAAAAATTATATTAAAATAAAATGCAAAACTTCTCAAATTTAGAATTTATGATTTATATATTGATTTGAATGAATGAATAACATACTAGATTTTAGTCTAAATTGGCAAACCGGAAGCGGTACTTTATTTAGATCATATTAGACTTTCATCAAAAATTATATTTCAATATAATATAAAACATCTCAAATTTTGTAAATATGACTTTTATGTCAATATAAAAAATATACTAGATTTTGGTTAAAATTGATGAGCTGGAAAGGGTACTTTGAAAGTTATAATAAACTTGGATCAAAGTTATATTAAAATTAAATACAGAGATCATGTGATTCGATGATAAAGGTTATAAATGCGATTTTTTTCCACTCTAATTAAATAATTTGATTACTTGTTTTAAGTATTAAAATTAAGAGTAAGATGCTTTTTTTTTCTCTCCATTAATGAGCTGAACAAGTCTGCAGCAGGAGAATAAGATATAAGCTATGTGGATTCTTCTGCTTAAAATGTCGAAACCGTCGATTTTCAATGATTTACCTAATGACATTGACAGTTCTAATGCTATCTCGAAACACGAAGAAATATTTTGGGAACTTGTTACCTACTAAAAGAAAACGACATATAATAACAGATTGAGACCTCCAGAAACAAGAGCTTGTGTGTTTTATTGGATGATGATGGATGTCGCGACGCCGAGTGTCGATACTGCAATCTTCGGAAAATATTAACGAAATTCAGAATCATTTTTTGAGCCACCGGTTTAATAGACGTACAAGGAAGTCATGTGTTGTCCACATCAGATATTTCCTGTAACTGAATGGAAAGGCATCGGATATAATAATGTATTCAACGATGTATTTCATTTCTTACTGGTTCAGATGTATATACGAGTATACTCATAAACAAACTGGAAGATTATTATTTATTCTTTAATTATTATTAAACTATTCTTAAAAACTATCTTCAGGCGTCTCTAAGCGTTTACTTGGTGATGGATTATGGATGGATTTGGAAAGGAACATTGCACTCGTGGTGAGAAAATACACCTTGGATTGGGGATTCCAATTAAAGTGATGTTCCGATGTTATTAATTTCATAAAATTATTCATACGTCTTAAATTACACGACTGGTACAAACTATGGAAAATTCGAATCGATCATTAAAAATCAAAACAAATAGCATTTACTCTCAGAAGAAATACCTCCCCTCCAGTTTATATCGAAAACAACCAAATTCTTTAGACGGATACCGCACTCTGTCTTGGACTTAACTTCGACAGAAGGATGACATGGGGTCCGTATGTTGCAGGCCCTTTAGAAACGGCTCAATATACTTTACTCACTTTTTCCAAATCTTCAAAAATGAAACTGAGACCGAAACTAAATACATACACTAACTTATTTAAACCCATGTGGACGTACTCCTCACAGATATTCGGTATAACTAAAAAGACCCACATAAAAAAACTCCAAACTTTCCATTCAAAAATATTACGATTCATTATAAATGCGCCTTGGAACGTGACTAACAAAACCCTACATACTGACTTACACCTACCAACAGTCGACGAACATATAAGGACTCTCTATCAACGATTTTATAACAACTTACAAGGACAAAGCAACACACTGATTAGAGATATGGCTACGAGGAGGAGACTAAAGAGGTGTTGGATGAGAGATCTCCTTTCTTAACTATCACAGGTCAGAGATTCAAGCCAAGGAAGAGGTATTGCTGGGTACTATCATTCCCTATATTAATAGCTTATTTGCTGATTGTCGACTTACCGTTGTAAATTAAAATTTTACGAGAGAAAAAATGCTTATGTCTCTTGTTGTATCTCACTAAAATTGAATAAAATAAATTAATTAAATTATATAAAAAAATAATTTATCATGGAAGATTTGTTATATAATGTCCTTTAAGGCAATAGGCTAAATCCTTCCTTATAACTTTATTATTATTGAATAAAATAAATTAATCTTAATAGCGGTAGTGCAAAAGTGTTATATTTACTATTTCTTAATCACAAATAATCTTTTTATGTGATGGATATGTAAATGGTTACGCACCCAGCCTTGCTGTGACATGAATATTTATGAACGGATGAATATTTAATATTATTTTTTTCTTATTTTTTTGTCTGCGATAATATTTATAGCAGTGTTATAAAAGTTTGATGTTTAGTACTTCTTGATCACAAATATTGTTTTTATATTAGGATATGTACATGGATAATAATATTTTAGGCCGTATATATGATTACTATAAAAACATTATTCGTGATCCAGAAATAGTAAATTTTAGTGATCCAATTTTTTAAAAGGAAAAAATTGAATTTTAGAACGAACTGGAGGGTGTATTGACTTGTATGTAATGATAACGGTATTCTTAATAGTTATTATTAAAGTAATATTGTTAATAATTATTACTGAAGTATTAACAGAATTTTTTTATTCAAAACTGGCGTCAGGTTTGGTTTTGACACTTTGAAAAACCCCTATATTTAAATTTTCTAGCGAATCTGATAATGAAAATTGTTGGCCAAAACATTTTGCCAAGGGTCTTGGCGGCGGACACATCGTGCATTCCGCTTGTAAGTGCAATAATGTAAGTTTCTGTTCTTTAGAGTGGATAAATAATGTAACACCATATGATTATTTTATTATATAAATAAATAGGAGTACCCACAATCTTATTTAGCATGCTAAATTCAGGATTATGAGCGACCCAGTTTAAGTATTATTGTATCTTGCTAAGCATGTACGGTAGGGCTGTCTGTGGTAAGATGGTGCAAGTTTATTTGATTTTATTAACTTTGTTTTCATGAAAGTTTTACTTTTGTAATCAGTTGAAGGATATTTTATTTATTCGAGTGATTCTTACGTCTCGTTTATTTTTCACCTCTTTGTTTAACTCATCATGCCTAAAATTAGTGAAAATTAAGATTATGTGAATGTTGGGCAAATGATTCTTTATTAGAACTTCTAGATTGTTAAAGTTTAGAAGCATTGGATAATCTTATACAGAAATGTATTTAAAACATTTTGATTGTTCTGTGTCGTAGGTATTCTTTACCATTCCAAATAGGAGATCGGCAATAAAAACTACACATCGGAATGTATATTTTAGTTCTACCAAACTTGGATAAAAACCGATTCAAAACACTATTACAAGTAAATTTTTTCAGTTTCAGAGAGTTTTAAAATAAATTAAATACGATTCGGTGTTCGATGGAAAACAAGCAACACACTTCCTTACAACGTTTTTAATTTTAAAATAAATAAAAAAATATTAATAAATTGGAACAAACTAAATCAAACAAATGAATCACCTCTTGACACTTTAAAACCTCATGCATTCACCTCTGAATAAACAAAACAATATGGCAGCCATTTAGCAGAGGGACCCTGCATTCACATAACACAAATTTAGGTTTGTTTAACTGTGCCTGTTATTTGACTTGTTTTCTATTGCAATATTCAGCGTGTTATTGTTGAAATTCTACGAATATCATTAATAGTACGATTTTGTATGCTAAATAAGATATTGTAAGTACCTATATTATAGAATTTAATAAATAATTATCAATGCCAAAGAGATGCTTTAATATGACATTCTCAGTGCAGGTGGGTTGATGTTGTGGTAAGCGGAGGACCCGTAATTAGTTATTATTGCCAATATTATCTCTTTAAACTAATATATCATATATCATATCACATAATGTGTTATATATTAATATCTCTGTAACTCTGATGATTTAAGTCTCAACTATGTTTTCCAAACTCAAACCTCTTGTCTCGATATGTAAACATCGTTCTCGAGGATAAAGAATGCCACAATACGAATATTTTTGTTTTTCGAAAATATTTATCGAAATAAAAAATTATTGTTAATTTGCCTATAATAATTTTACTATATAAACATACTGGCTTTCTTTAAGCTTTAATTAAAGAGTAACTTAAAAAAGACTATCTTGATCAACATAATAATAAATTATGTTTAATGTTATAACGATTATTCATGATAATAATAATAATTATTCTTATGCTAGTTATGGTGACCAAAAACTATGAATTTTGCTTCTGCTTGAATAATTGTAAACATAATTATTTATTATAAACAATTGGAAGATTCCAAAACACAAAGCCTCTAAAATACCGGCAACCAACTAACCAGTCAACGTTTCGCCAATTCAGGCATCATCAGGACGCACACCAAATATCGCATTTATGAAGATCAAATACAGCACATCTCACATCAACCGTCCAGAAATACGCATCAAACAGAGACAGCACATCACTCAAAGATATTCAATCACATACTGCTTGGAGGCAGACAAGACAAGGCAGTATGTGATTGGATGTCTTTGAGTGATGTGCTGTCTCTGTTTGATGCGTCTTTCTGGACGGTTGTGAGATGTGCTGTATTTTATCTTCATACATGTGATTTTTGGTGTGTTTCCTAATGATGCCTGAATTGGCTGGTTAGTTGGTCGCCAGTATTTTAGAGGCTTTGTGTTTTGGAATTTTCCAATTGTTTATAATAAGTAATTTATGTCTCTTGTTGAGTTTTTGCTCTTTTATTTTTGTATAATTATTTATATAAAAAATAAAATTTTGTACTTTAATTAATTAAATAAAATCTTTTGAGCTCTTTTTTCAAATCCAATTGATTTTTTATTCTTTCAAAAATGTGTCTTTATTACTATTAAATTCTAAACGACCTTACATTTTTTTTTATCATGCAAAATTACTAACATTTGATTACCTCAAAAAAAAAAAAATGGTTCAGCGATAAAGCAATGTATGTTTTATTAGCCCTTTCCAATTAACAAGAATACTCAGAATTTATACCACAGAGACAATCTTTGCAAAATAGTATATTAAACGCGGTTAGGAATCCGAGCTAAGCCGGACTTTTTTTGATGCAAATTAATTATAAAACAAAATTATAAAATAAAGCCACGACCTGAATCGCACTGTATAAATAATTCTATACTAAAATAACATGAGAGATTAAAATATTAGGTGAATAAAAACAAATGATATAGTCCAAACGTGCGCTTACTTTTTGCTGAGTATTGTAGTATAGTTCACTTTACCTGGAAAAGAATAAAAAACGTATTTTATAAATTGGTATATGCAAAAGAATTCATAAACACCTTATATACCTCTCCTTCATAGATATATGTTATATTCTTAGGTATAGATTTTCATTTTTATATTTAAAAAATAAAAAAAATAAAGTTTTATTCAATATTTACACTTATAAATAATTAAAAAATTAATTAGAGAAAAAAAATGAGACAAAGAAGTTATTTGGATTCTTGTCTTCATTAAATTCATAATTCATAAATGTTTTATAATTCTAATTTATATTACATTTAATTAAATATGTGTAATAATACAAAACTGTGTTTTGAATTGCTTATTTTTGAATTTTTGTATGTTTTTAGAACTGAAGATTAATGTATAACATTCGAAACTAGTTTTCAATAACAACAAAATGATAATAGAAGTAGCAAATAATTTATCAATCCCTAATTAGATTGATCCTTCTATATCAACATGCGGATGTCAGCTGATTATGATGTTTAAGTGTCAATTTATTTATAATTTTTATTTTCTCTCCTTCTTACTTTTTTTCGTGTTTTTTTTCAAAACATGTCCATTTTTGTTAAGAGATAAATTCACTTTTTGTTTATTTATTTTTATTATTATTGATGTAAAAACTCTTGTACTTTTATTATTGTAGTTTTTTGGCCAGATGTGGTTTACTTTTTATTTGTTCATTTTTGTGATTCTGAAGGGATCTAGCCCCAGAATAAAGCAGCTTTTCTATTTCTAAATGAAAATTTGCATCTGCCATAGTTATAATGCACAAGTGCTACCACGAACGCCAGCTGCTACTGAATGAATCGGAAACATTCACAGGCACAGAAACTGTCCTAATGCTACTAGTACCTCCCTCAGCTAGAGATGGGCAGTACTCAAAATAATTTTATGAATTGAGCAGTTTTCAAAGGAATATACTTAAGCAACGTTTTTAAGTACAAAAAGCACTTATGATTTATGGCTGATTGCAAAAAATAATCAGCCGTTGATCTGATTTGAGCACTTTTCCATTTTCAACTACTCCGTCGTTATTTAGGGAAACATTTTTTTCATTTCAAATGCCTTCAATATTCATTCAAAGTCCATTATTATTGGAGGTGCAGTTTTTAAAAATACTATGAATTTTAAGATCTCAGACATGTATATCGATTTATTTAAACCCCACCATTATTAAAACTTTTCTGATTTCTTTGATAATAAAGTCCACTAATACGCTTTCGAGGTCGGAGCTTTTGAAAATACAATCGATTATATAATCCCATGCACGTATATCGTTTTATAAACAAATTTTAGATTTCTTTGATATTGAGGTCCACTATTATGTTTTCGGGGTCGCATTTTTGAAAATATTGGGTTGTCCGGAAATTAATGCAGGTTTATGGTTTTAAAATGAAACAAATAAAATAAATGATACGAAACTATTTTTATGAATCAACATAAGTTCCATTACTCTTCATGTATTTCTGCAGACGTGTTGGTAACTTTTTAGTTCTCTATAAATAAAATGTTGAATCGTTATTATTAACAAATTCAGAAAATGCATTTTCTAACGAATTTCGATGAATAAAATTTTTACCCTTAAAAATCGGCCCAGATGTTTAAAAAAATGGTAGTCCATAATCGAGAGGTCTGGAGGGTAGGGCGGATGAAGCAGAATCTTGTTTCGGCAAAGAAGTAGCGTAAACTTCATAACAAAGATTTTTTTGGCGGTCGCTTAGTGTATGAGGAACCCAAATTTCAAGCTTTTTTACCTTTCCGATTGCGTTGAGGTGGTCAGCGATGTTCGATTTTCTAACTGAAAGTTTCTCTGAAGTTCTCAAACAGTTGTTCTGGGTTTTTCTTAGACCAAAGACCACAGAACATCGTCATCAAGGAAATAAATTCTTCCACGACCATCTTTGTCTTCAAGGCTGAAGTCTCCCTCTCGAAATTTTTTAAAACATCTTTGAACAGTGCACTAACTCACACTGCCATCGCTCCTGACTTCATTGATGTACCTGGCCGTTTAAACCGCGTTCCGACCGAATATAAACTCGTAAAACGAAATTTTGCGAAAATCACGCTTTGACATCACAGTAAAGACTGAATTTTTTTCAACTAGTGAAATGCTACAGAAGATAAAATACATTTTTGTTTGAAAGAGGATTAATAAGTGTAGACACCCATACAAAAGAATAATCTCTCAAACGTATACAGTTTGCTATATAGAGGGCTAATATTAAGAAATCCTGCGTTATTTTCCGGACAACCCGATACAATCGATTTTAAGATTCCGCGCTCACATATGTTTTATAAACAAATTTCAGATTTCTTTGATATTGAGGTCCACTATTATTTTTTCGGGGTCGCATTTTTGAAAATACAATCGATTTTAAGATTCCGCACTCACATATCGATTTTTATTTCTGTTTCAGTTTTTTTTTCGATATTGATGTCCAAATTTCAGATTTCTTTGATATTGAGGTCCACCATTATGTTTTCTGAGTCGTAGTTTTTGAAAATACTATCAATTTTAAGATCGTGCGCTCGCTAATTGATTATTTCTAAACTGTTTAGATTTTGTCGATATTGGGGTCGATTATTTTATTATCGGTAGCGTAGTATTTAAAAATACTATGGATTTTAAAACTGCGCCCTTACCTATTAATTTATTTAAACTTTTCTAATTTCTTCGATATTAAAGTTGATAATATTTTTAAAACCCGATAACTCAGTTAACGTAGTACTAGACCTCAATATCGATTAAATCCGAAAAGTTTAAAAAAAGCGATATTTAAGCAATTGATCTTAAAAAAGATAGTATTTTGAAAAAGTATGTCACCGATACTGTAATAATGGAACTCAATTTTGAAGAAATCAATAAAGTTTAAATAAATCGATATGTAAGCGCGGGATCTTAAAATCGATAGTATTTTCAAAATCTATGACTCCGAAAATAGAATAGTCGATTTCAAAATTGAATAAATCAGAAAAGTTAAAATAATATGATATGTAAGCGCGAGATCTTAGCATATACAGTATTTAAAAAATCTGCACCTCCAATAAGCCAATAATAATAATAATAACGGGCTTCGAATTAATATCGAAGAAATTCCAAATGAAAAATTTCTCTAAATATCGATGGAAAAGTTGAAAAATATAAAGGTATTCATATGTACGAGTCCTACACCAAATCATATAAATTGATATTTTTTTTTCTAAAAATCTCGGAGAATCAATTAACTTCAGCAGAGTTGCCAGATAAGCTCCACCGCAGCTGTGAATTTTCATGAAAAAAATATAAATTAATATCAGCATTATAAAAAAATATCTAAGACATTGTATAAATCAATTCTGTTTTGAAAAAATAAGGTGAAGAGATGTGTTGCAAGCTGTCAACTTCTTCAGGTAGTCAACAGGTAGGGAGACATTCTTCTTTTTATGCCCTTTCCTTTCCTGTATTAACTAAGAAAAGTCCTTAAAAGGATTCATCTCTCACTTATTTTAATCCTTTAATCATCTCAATCACTGCTTAACTTTGCAATTAGTTATATTGCCTCTCATTCTACCTCATGCCCAGTATTTCATAATAATGTTTTGGTTTTTTTTTTCTTGAATCCTAAATCGATATATTTTTATGGTAGAAAAGAATATTTATTTTTTTTTATCTTATACAGCCAACCTGTATTTAATTTTCGTTTTCCAATAAACCTTTCAGAGTTTTATGATCCAGAAAGTTTCCGGGTTTTTTATCTTGAAAAAATATGATTCATCGAATTACAAGCACTCTGATTTTATGGGAAAGTTTCGATAATCCAATAACTGTTAGAATTAACAGTTATAGGATTATAGGAAGCTGATCACAGGTGAACAATTCTGCTGTACTGGAAGTAAATCTTTTATTCATTTAAAAACATAAATCTTTTTCAGAAATATAAAATGAAATATCGCATTTAGATATAAAATCTTTTTCTTTTTATTACAAAATTATATTCATTATTTATTTCATAGTTTATTTGTTTGTTTCATTTCCTCTAATGGAAACATAAAATGTTTAGTTTGTTTAGAAATCAAATTTCAGTCAATCAGAGGAAAATTAAAGTTTTTTTTTCCTTTTTTTGTTTATAGAACTGCAATTAATTACACTAAGATTTATTATTTCCAAATAGTTATATATAAAAAAAAAGTTTGTATATTTTTTTTTAAAAGGATTTATATTAAGATTTATTGTTGATTTTTTGTTTGTTTTAAATATATCGACGTTGCTTTTAGAAAACGGCGTAAGCGCCATTGAGAAAAGTTTACAGAAAACAAACGTTGTTTTCTTTTTCCTAAATGAAAATACATTTTTTAAAAATTTTATTCTTGACTATTTAGAGTAGGATTTTATTCAAGTGACAAAACTTTTATATTTTTAAGGCTTCTATTACTGATCAAGACCCAGGTAATGATTATTTATCAAGAATATTTATTTTATCATGATAAAATATTTATTTATGTTATTGTTTTTAATCCCAATTATTACTAGTTATTGATTATTAATACATGTTTTAATATTTTCGTGTTTTATTTTTATTTGTTTTAATTATCTATATACAAGACCCGAGTGACGACTGAAAGTCGTCAGTATTTGGTATTTATGTCATCAATTGTCGATTTTTAGACCATAACCAATTTTTTTTTCTCGATATATCATGAGCTGGAATCGATAGAGGTGGTGTATTCTTCCCATAATAAATCGAAACATAAATTTCGAATTATTGGTGCTTAAGCATTATTTAATTATCAATACAGCGTCGATATATTGCTTGACACTGATGATGAAGGAAAAACAGAATCTGATAATTACAATAATTCCAATAAGATAACATTATTTTTTTAATGAAAGTAATTGATCGATCAATTCTATAATGCGTTCTGTGATTACTACGAATTGTCTTTGATATCTCTAAATTATTATAATAAAACAAACAACCAGATGCTTGTCCAAAAAAATTTCTTTTTAAGGTTTGACACTATCTGCTGTTCTCTAATTTATTATTTCCACTCTAATACTTAGCCTTATGGAATGAAAATAGACTCATTTAAAAGTGGCTTTAATTCTCTACAATGTTTACATCAATTGTTTTCTAAAAAATGGTTTCTTCAGAGAATTTTGGAATTTTGTTGTATAAAAATCTGTTTGCTATTATCGCCCTCGGGGCGTATTGGATCAAAATAGTGCTCGATATGAATTCGTCTTAAAATTTCGAATCAGATACCTTAAAAAATAAAAAAATTCTTTTCATTTCAAATTCCAGAGTCAGGTGCGTTCTAGAAAAACTGGAGAAGGTTATGGGGGCAGTAATGTCATAAATTGATACTTCATAATTCACAACAAAGATCTACCGAGTTTCATCCCGTTACTCCAAATACTCTGGAATCTATAGAGGGTGATCCATATCCGCTGGGATACGTTGTATATTTTTTCAACTGGATCCAATTAGATGTTCCAAAGGAATTAATCAATCGATGCCGAAGAACCGATACCTCGTATCTGCTAATCCACTACTTTACTATCGAATAGGACAAAAAATTGTTTTAAACTGCAATTAAAAATAAAATAATCGTTCAAGATGTTGTCTATTATCTATAACTCTTAGGAGGTATATCAAAATAGAATAAAGTTATACATTAGAAGAATAACCATAGATTTTAATCATTTCAACAGAAATACATCGAGGATACATTAAACCCAAGATGACTTAAATCAAGACCAGCCTGAAGAAAATCTAGATGGTGGAGACAATCGAACTCAAATTTACAACCCTCTCCCCCTTTAGTCCACGTGGAGACTGACGAAGGAGTCCTGAAATAACTGCGGGCTATTTCCACGGGGGTCAGTGATCCTCAAGGATGAGGACATTTGCATCTAATCCTCATAGCAGAGGTCAAATGTCAACGCTCTTGAAAATTCGATTTCAGCTGTCTTTTGAAGAAAATATTTCTTGCAACTTTTAGGATAAAATAGTTCATTTCTTTTTTTTTAATAAGTAGATAAAATTTGTTTCTTTACATATAAACTTTATTACTATGTACATGCTCGTCCATTCAACCTGGAGATCACTTTCCAATCAAGAAATCGCTTGCCAGTGAACGTAGTGTCTAGCTAGCAGTAGACGGTCTCGATGGGATGTACCGAAAGGTTCTATTATACAAATTTACCAAAATATGTAAATATTTTTATAAGTTATTATTACTATTTTAATCCAGACTATATTTTAGTTCTATATTTTTCCTTAATTTAAACTATAATTTATTTTACTATTGCTAATGCATACATTAGCAAATCTTGTTCAATTGTTAACGCATTTATTTATTTATTTATGATTTTTTTTTTCAGATAAATGAACTAATAATGTATCATAAATCGTTACATTACAATACAATTGGCGTTTCCTTTATTATCATTTTTTGTTATTATTTTCAATATTATACATTTGCAATCGACAAAGGAAAGAAAAAATAAATTAACCTTTCCACATTTTGAAGTTTGGCATTTTACTTTTCACGAAACGTACAATCATAAAATCGAATAAGCAAAAATCCGTTCGTGGCTTTTCTCCAAGACTAATAGACCCATTTTCAAATTGGTCGAATTCACAGGTCACCCCAGGCTGATCCTCCGAATTCGAAATTATCGTCCTCCATTTGTTTCATTTATAAAGATAGAAGAAAAACATAGTGTTTTGGAATTATTATTACAAAAACTAAAAAAAAAAATAATAAATAAATAAACCAATAAAATATTCACTTTTGGATATATAATTACATATTTGGAAATAATAAGGGGATGATAGTGGGATAAGTTGCAGCGTTTTGTTACTATTTATCACCTCGCCAACTTAAACGGATTATTCCAGTAGATTTCTTGATTGAACCACTATCCATCATTACAGATGACCTTCTTTTTTTTTTATTGTTTCTGAAAATGTAAAAAAAAAAAATTGAAAAATCGGGATATTTGTTTATTTATATGAACTGCTTTTCTCTTATTCCATCTGGTTCTGGTCTCAACTTTCGTTGTATTTTTTTCCGAAAATGAAGAAGAGGGGTCAGGAAAGAAATAAAAGGAAAAGAAATCTTCTATCACCCTCCATTTTGCCGATTTAAACAGCCTTGGACTTGCTGCCCTTTGACCAATTGAGAGGATGTTTCTTTTTGCCAACTCTCGAGACTCTTTGAAAAAGGGACAATTAGCTTGAGAGGCGTCCTACTGTTTCGCCTTTATAAAAAAAAAAAAAAAATCTTGAAAGAAGTTTTTTATTGATTGCATTTTATAAACAATTTAATAGGAAATTGTGTCATATCAACATTTACTTTTTTAAACCTTTTCAATATTAATTAGTTAAAAAAATTATTATTATAGTTTCTATCAATATTTAATCCATTTACAGCCAACCTATACTATAATATATATAATAAAATCATCAGGTGCATCCGACCGTGCCCGTCGTTTAGACCCGCGAAACCCTCACATCCGTTCAGTATTGCCGCTATTGTATAATTTGCTCCGTACTTATTTTGTAAGCAATATCAATAGAAAATATATGTACATCTGATAGTGAATATAGAGAATATGCAGACAACTTTATTGTAAGAGACCATAAATAAATAAGACTAATTTATTAATTAGATAAAATAAATAAATATTATGTTTTGTATTTTTTTCCTGATGATTAAAACTGTTGTTGGGACGGGACGCCTCCCCTCGAGTTACACAATAGAGTTTTATAGAAAATTGGATTTGGATCATGAATTTTGGCATATAATTTTACAACTTAATTCTGTACCTATGAAAGTTATTTTTAAAAATAGCATGGTGATAGACAATTTATTAACCCTTTTTATAACAATTTATTATAATAAATAGTTTTTGATGAAAATGCATTAAGTAGCGCTGAACTCAGAATCATGAGAAACGCCAAGATTTTGTAAAAAAAAAAAAAAATTTCGATGGTGGAGCTGTAAATTTAAAGTCTACTGCATAACGAAAATCCGTAAAAAGGTATTTTATAACCAATATTAACTGTTTTACTTGGTATTGTATGGAGTGCAGTGTCGACGTTCTCCGTTCTTTCTTCTCGAAATATTTCTTAAAAAATTAAAATTGAAATAAGAATTTTTTAGCATATAATTCCTTAGCTCATAGTTTACTGTAACCTCTAATCCACTCTTCGTTCTATCTAGAAACTGAAAAACGCTTCATTGCAATAATATGACTTACCTCCCCTCATAGCTCTGAAAATTAGGGATTGATTGATTATTTGCCACTCCTATAATTTTGTTTTTATTGAAAACTAATTTCGAATGTTATACATGTCTGTGTGTGTGGGTTGGATCAGTGCCAGTTGTGAAACGGAACTCCATATTGTTTCTTTTCCTGTGAGCCACAAAAATGATGGAAAACACTATCTAACCATTATTGTGTTATATATTCAATAATTCATAATCAATAAACTATAATAAACCATTTTGTGAAACACCCTAGAGTTGTCGTTCTCGTATTTTATCTAGATAGTAATACATTTGACCTTTTAATTAATTAAATAAACTCCAATATTTAAATAGTTCACTAACCAATAAAGCCATGAAAAACGAAATGGCCAGTAAAGGGTAAAAGTTCGCAAGGCCCAAGAGCGTAATTTTACTCTCCCCCTAATACAGTGGTTTATCACTAATTCCAAACCAAAATCTCTTATTCTATTCAAGGTTTTAATACCCGCAATCTACCATAAATTAAAATAAGAAGAAAGCGTAAAATTAAGGACTAAAAATCTGTGTTACCGGCTTGAAGCAGAAGCAGATAAGAAAAAACAGAAAGCTGTTAAAAGGAAGTTAAGAGGAAATTTCTATTACCTTGCTATGTGCTTCTCCGAATCAGATCAGGGTGATAAAGACTCTCCATTAGTCCAGGAAGGTAACTTTTCTGTCGTAAAGATACAAGAAAAGCAAAGGATTCTTTTCCGTGATGGAGTGTTTTACAAATGAGTGCTCAACACATACAGATACCAAGAGGCTGAAGAAAATGGTTATGTTGAAAACAAATTTAAATTTAAATGAACTGCCTACTTTTGTCCATTGTATGGGGTAAAAATTCACATTGGAATAATTAAGAAAAATGGGGTTTTCTCAGTTGATAGTTCTCCAATGAAAGCGGCTCTTGGACTGGATTAAGTGATGGTTGTAATGTATAAAATTCATGCAGGAAATCAATATTGAGGAAATCAATGACCAATTGTTCTAAATATAAAAAAAAGAAGGGCATTGCGTAATTTTATCCTCATCTACCATATATATTTTTTAAATGCTTTTTAGTACAATTTTAATGTCAGTCTCAAAAACGTAATCAAATGAATTGTTTATTAAGACGGTCTGGGCATGGTCGTTTAAATTTAGCATTTTATTTAATTTTGTAATATTCATATTATTATATGTATTATTATTTTTGTAATTGTAGAACATTTCTAAAACCTAGTTATCAGGATTATCAACAGATGACTTTGATATTTTAAAATTAATCAGAACAGTCTGAAGAAGTGTTTGAAGAACGCTCAGTGAAAGGTAAACATCCGCAGAAGAATACCAAACGGTCTCATCTCTGATAACAGATACCCATTCAACATCTCCCTTCTCGATCCATGTTAGACGGGAGGAAGATTCTTCCGTTTGAGTTGTCAAACAGAAATAACAGATTAGAAAAATCTCCCGATTCATCTTATATTCTTTCCCTACACAACGAGAATCGTCCAGATTGTGTGGTTTAATCCCTAATCTTTAAAATTCATATAGAAATAGTTTTTGAATTTCAAGAGATAAAATAGAGTTAAACACAAGTAATAAAAATCATTTGTCGCTGATGGACCTGACAAGCGACATTCAATAATAATTAAAACATATTGTATATTCTTACTTATAGTGGCTAAGTAAAAATCTACTTGACAGGTTATTTAAAAATTATTTCACAGTGTCAGAATAAATACCATTTTTATAGCGCAAAATAAAATAAAAAATGATTAAAAATATTAATTTGAATAACAATAAAAATTGAACTTTTTGCTTTCTGACTACCGAAGGTAGAGAAGTTCTGTATTCATGCTGGAATTGAATTTCGTTTTTGTTCTTTAAATCGAAATTTCCCATTCGCGTTTTGCATTTTAGACATCAAGAAATATATTTGGTTTCGGGTCCGTCAGGCAGTCTGTAGCAGAATCAATGTGACTCAATCGATTAATCCGATTTTGATAATTTCTTTTTAGGAATTAGGCGGATTGGTATTTAGTTGGTCCCAGATCAATTTTGTCAAATTCTATCCTCTACTTTCACTTAAGTATGCGCAAACGTATATTACCTGACACGTATGTATTTTAAAAACGGGTCGTCCGACTGGATTAGTGTAAAAATGGCGCTTTAACAATTCGTCAAATTCCCAATATATATATAATGAGCGTGTGAGTAATTTACAAAACTTGAAAATAAACGTCGAAAATAACAATTAAATTTGTTTTTTCCTTAGAATGGTGAGGGTGCTAAAGTTGTATAAAGAATTTGCCACGACTAAATATATTTGGAATATATACACTACTCGATTGAAATAACTAAAAATCAAAAAATAGTGCTATGTATGTAAAATATTTAGAAAAAAAAAACTGCCCATCCAACAGCTGTCCGTCATCAAAAATTTATATGTATGTATGTAACTAAATCAGCATATTTATATAAAATTCTCATCAGGATAATGCAAGGATGAATTAAACACAATGTTTAAGGATAAAAAATGAAGATATTTAAAAAGAAATTACAAAAAAGTGGTCAATGATATAATTCACCTAAGATGTTGATAAATAATTTAGAATGGAATAGAATTATGTGGATTGAATAGAGGAATGTTTACATAAACAGGTATATGTTTTTGGCAATGGATAGGTCGTCCGAAACGTTAAAATTTTAAGAAAGGGGAGTAGAACTTCCTAATATTTGTATCTTTGGAAAAACAATCAATTATCATCAAGTCTTGGGGACGAATATAGTCTAACTCAAGAAATAGACACTTTTAAAATCTAAAAATTTCTTTTGTTATTCAATTTCAAAATTTGTAGAGCACATGGCATATTTTTTCCTTCGACAAAAAATTAATAAAATAAAAAGCCATTCCTTATATACACATACATTTTTACATCATTTATTTTTTTATAGTCAAATATACAATATAATGTTAAAACATCAATATTAATTAAGTGCAAATATAAAATAGAACTAAACTAAATTATTTTCTTTAATGTTAAGAAATTTCGAATCGATGCCTGATTTAATTAATTATACCGGCTTCCTAATGTTTCATGGACATGCATTTCAATTAATGTGGCGTTTAATCACATCGTAATAATAATTTCCGATACATATATATTGTATTTATTGGAGGATTACGGGAAGCCTCATTTTGAGGATTTCTTTTGTAAAGGAATGGTGATAAGTACTTAAGATTAATAATGAATAATAATAATTTTATATAATATATCACATTCTGTCATCACTATTCATTTATTAAATTGAATATCACCTGCAATTTTTTTAAATGATCGAATAAGTTACTATTTCTTTTTAGAGTATTCTATAACAATGGCATTAATAAATAACTAAAAAACATCAAAGCCTTCTGCATGATTGGCCGCTAGCCATAAGCTACAAAAGCTTGTGTAACGGGGCTTCCACAATATTGACTTATCATCCCATTTCGCTCGCATACATCAGGAGTATACAAACACTATTAATGTATTCATCTGCATACACAAAACTAGGATAATTGAATATAATAATTGTTAAAATTAACAATTACTGAGTTTTTATTAAGTAAATTACTGTAGGAGAAAAGGATTGCCATTAACGGTTTTTCTCGATGGAAAATAGATTTGAAAATTGAAATAAAAATCAGAGCTAATTCAGTTTACTTGTTTAAGTAAATCACTAATGCTTATCATTGCATATAAAGTTCTAAATTTTATTTTACGGGTAACAATTTTAATTTGAAAGATTTTCAACACGAAAGAAAAACCTTCTCTAAGCGCAGACGTCTAGAAACAACCTGATAGCACGAATATTCGTCACAACACCCGTTTGCAAATTTGGCATGTATTTCCTGTTATAGCATAGCACACAAGTGTAAACCTGGCTTAAGACAAATATGTATATTCATTTTTATTTTTGTATTTGTATTTACATATATATCTACAAATAGATATGTTCATTTACATGATGTAGGCACGTTTAAAATCACCACATGCTATCGAGGATTTACGGTGAAATGATCGATCAGATGTTTTAGAATGAAATGTGGGACAGAAAAATAAAAACAATTTTAATTTTTATTATCAATTATATATTTAAAATCAAAATTGAATTTCTAATAGAACTTTTATCACACACATCTCACATAAGCAGTTTCTATTTGGTCTTTATAACATATATTCTGTTTTTGTTGATGTTTCGTGCAGGAACAGATTCGATTCTTTCACTTAGCTATTTGAAATAATAAAGAGGATTGTAGCCGAGCCATTTAATAAGAATTAGAAAACTAGTTAGAAAAAAGTTAACTTAACAGGTCAAGTTTACATCGCATAAAATGTTAAAACAAATCATAAAATATCTAATGTAAACACCGCACTACTTCCTTATACGCCTATTAAACTATAAATCGGTTGCTCAAAAAGTGATTCTCAATTTGGTTACTGGTTTGCGAAGATAGCAGTATCTCAAAAATGACACTCGGCGTCGCGACATCCATATATTGGCACACACACACATGCTATTGTTTCTGGAGATGCCATTCCGTTATTACATGTCGTTTTCTTTCAGTAGCTAAATAGTTTCCAAGAGATTTCTTCGTGTTCCGTGACAACATTAAAACTGTCAATATCACTAGATAAAGCATTGCAAATCGACAGTTTCGACAATTAAAGCGAAAGAATCCGCTTAACTTATATCTTATTATCTTGCTGTAGACTTGTTCAGCTCACAAATAGGGAAGAAAACAAGTATTTTACACTCATTTTCAGTACTTAAAACAAGTAATCAAATTGTTTAATTAGAGTGGGACTTGTTTAATTAGAGTTTGTAACGTTTTTTTACCGAACGAAATGATTTAATTTTAACCTAATTTTTACTTCCTTGTACGAAGTAAAGGAAGTATTGTAATCGCGAAAATTTTCGGTTTTCAGATTTCGACGGAAATGTCCATTTTGACCATCTCTGAATCCATTTTGACTAGTTTCGTCGTGGCGACTCGCATAACTCAAAAACGGTTAGCCGTAAAAAGTTGAAATTTTGTATTTAGGATTGTTCTAAAATTTAGTTTTGAACCTCCCTTTTTGGTCACTGCTTGATAACTGGAAGTGGTACTTTACTTGAAGGTCATAATTGATTTCCATAAAAAATTATATTAAAATACAATGAGAAACTTCTCAAATTTAGTATTTATAATTTATCTATTGATTTAAATAACATACTAGATTTTGGTCTAAATTGGAAAATCAATAGCGGTACTTTACTTGAAGGACACTTTCATCAAAAATTATATTAAAGTATAATGTAAAACATCTCAAATTTGATAAATAGGACTTTTATATCGATATAAATGTATTTACTAGATTTTGGTTAAAATTCGTGAGCCGAAAAGGATACTTTACTTGAATGTCATAATAAGCTTGCATCAAACATTTTTATTTAAATTAAAAGAAAAATCATATGTTTCGGTATTAAAGGTTCCAAACGCAATTTGGTTTCCAATACAATTTAAAGTTTTTATTACTTGTTTTAAGTGTTAAAATTGAGTGTAAAATACTAGTTTTCCTCCCCATTTATGAGATCAACAAGTCTGCAGCATGACAATAAGATATTAGTTATGTGGGTTTTTCAGCTTAAAATGTCGAAATTGTCGATTTCCAATTCTTTATCCAGTAATATTGACAGTTTTATTGTTATCACGGAACATGAAGAAATATTTTGGAAGCTAGTTATCTACTGAAGGAAAATAATATATAATAACGGAATGAGACCTCCAGTAACAAGAGTGTGTGTTTTGTGTGTGTGTGTCAATAGATGGATGTCGGAAGGCCGAATGTCGTTTTTACTGCAATCTTCGGAAACTAGCAACCAAATTCAGTATCACTTTTTGAGCCACGGATTTATAATTTAATAGGCCCACATCAGATATTTTATGTAAGTTTATTATGACCTTCAATTAGTGTACCCCTTCCGGGTTTTTAAACAAAATTTTTCCGGGTTTTTAAACAAATTTTAAACAAAATTTAGTGTATTAATTATTGTTAATTAATAATGAATATAAATTATTGATATTGTTATCGTATTTACCAAATTTGAAAAGCTTTTCATTAAATTTTAATATAATTTTTTATAAAAATCAATTATGACCTTCAAGTATAGTACCGTTTCCGGTGATCATGTAGTGACCAAAAAGGTAGGTTTACATCTATATTTAACAACAATCTCAAATACAAAGCTTTTAATTTCTACGGCTAACCGCTTTTGAATTATGCGAGATTCGCACGGAAGTACGTACAGACATCACGACGAGACTAGTCAAAATGGATTCAAGGATGGTCAAAATGGATATTTCCGTTGAAATCTGAAAATCGAAAATTTTCGCGATTACAATATTTCCTTTACAATGTACAAGGAAGTAAAAAGCAGGTAAAATGTAAATAGCTGTCAAATATCAAATTGTTTAGTCCAGAAGGTAAAAGATTGTCAAATGGGGGACAATGTGGGAGGAATTTCGTTGTGAAACGAGGACCCAAATGGGGAACAGTCCCACCTAATGTGGAATGTATGCTCATTTTAATTTACGTTGGAATTAGATTAGTCTAAATAGAAAAAAATGGTATCTTAATAGATACAAAGAACCTGCTCTATACTTATAAGTAAGGTAACGACAAGATAAGTTAGGACAGCAAAACTTTATAATAAAGTTGCTAGGGCCAAGTTATCTTCTATTACACTAGGGAAGGACATGAATACGAGCCGTCTGTGTACTACAACATGTGCTGGCAGGAAGGCAGCAATAGCCTTCCCGAAATAAGAAGTCCTTTGTCCGAGTTCGTCGAGGAAGACCACATCTTACCAAGGGCCTTCTTTGTTCGCGCCAATTTGGAGATGAAAGGCCCCATTCAACGATCGTACAGCCTCGGGTGAACATTTCGAATTGACTCTCACATGTTTTTGTTAATTATGTTCCGACGAAAAGTCATTAATTGAGGCGTTGAATTCCAATACCAGAGAAGTCTAGTTTCGTTTATACCCCACAGCTGCTCGATAAAGCTCATGGATCGGTGTTATCAATGCACAGTTTATTTTATTCAGATTAATTCAAAACCTTTAAGGAATTCCGTAAAAGATCTAATATTCTAGATCAAGTTATGAATATGATCAATCGTCCTTTATTTAATTCTTCATTTTCGTATAATTTTACAAATGATTAAAGACCCGCATAAAAACTCACCACGAAATATAAAAACTTCCTTTTTGATATTTCTTCGTATTTTGTGCGGACGGTAGAAGCTGTAATTTCTCATCCGAACCCGCTTCAACTAAATGTATTTCTCCGCCTTATTAAACTCACCCTTTGTTATACGGCACGCAGTATAATTTTTTTTATTATTTCGACTGCAATAAAAAATACGAGGCTGGCCTAAGTTGCCTTTTTATTGCAGTTATATTTCAAGTATACATCCTTCATCGCTCGCTTACTTTGGCCTCTTTCTCCCTTCCTAAGTTAGTTTAATTAAAATTTAAGTTTCGGCACTCTGTTCGCAGAGCCTTGCAATATACAACGTTTCTCATTCTATTAGGCTGATAAATTTCCATTGCCGTGGCCTCTTTTATCAAGGCAGAATATTATTAAAAAAAATAATATATATGATGGTAAAGGCATATTAGCAGTATTTTATTATTAAACACTTTTATTATTTTATTATTAATTTATTAATTATTTATTATTATTAATTTTATTATTAAACAATTATTTACACATAGTAAAAAATTGTCACTTACAACCGCGGTTGCCGCTATTATTGACATGGTGTAAACTGTATAACAGTTGCCGACATAGTAGCATTTAATATCGTGACAGTATTGCTGCACTATCGAGTATGAAATAATAGCTGACAGTAGCAATCACTTCGGTCATGTACCTGTGTACGCTATGATAATGAACTATCGCATCTTATCTACCTTATCAACTGTAATGGTCATTGTGGAGAAAAACATTGTTCTCATAGATTGTTGTGTTTCGATTATTCATTTTTTTTTTACTTGCTTGTACGCAGTAAAAATTTTCGGTTAAAAAATAGTATTAAAATATAATTTAAAACATCTCAAATTAAATAAATAGCAATTTTATATTAATATAAAGAATATACTAGATTTCGCTTAAAATTGGTGAGCAGGTCATTACTACTAGGTACTTTACTAGAAGGTCATAATAAACGTCCATAAAAAAATATGTTAAAATTAAATACAGAGATCATATGGTTCGGTAAAAAAAGGTTACAAAAGCCATTTTTTTCACTCTTAAATTAAATTAAACATTTTTATTACGTGTTTAAAGTGTTAAAATTGAGTATAAAATATTTTAATGCATCCCCATTTGTGCGCTGAACAAGTCTGCAGCAGGATAATAAAATATCAAGTTAAGTGGGTTATTCCGCTTAAAATGACGAAACCGTCAATTTCCAATGCTTTATCTAGTGACATTGACAGATCTTAATTGCATGGAACACGAAGTCTCTTGGGAACTTCTTACCTATTGAAAGAAAACGACAAATAACGGAATGAGACCTCCAAAAACAAGAGCTTGTGTGTGTGAGTGTGTTAATGGATATCGGGACGCCGAGTGTCATTTTTGAGATAATGCAATTTTCGAGTCACCGATTTATAGTTTAACAGGCGTACAAGGAAGTCATGTGTTGTCCATTTTTAAAACTTAAACTCTTTATTCAGATCTGTATAGAATTATAACTCTGAAGGCACACACCTTGGTAGGAACAAGCCTTTACACTGTCTGATGTTACAGTACTGTCGCAACGTCAGTTATGTTGTGACAGCCTATAGTAACTGTCACGGCAGTGACAGCTACTATCACGTCAACATGTGTACGCCTTGACAGTAAACTGTCGAATCTCATCTACCTAATCTCAAGTTATATCAAAGCCATATTAGTTTCGTTTCATATACATTTTTCATCCCTCTCCCAGTTTCCAATCAATTCCATTCTTGAATGTAAGTTTCTCCAATACTTCGCTTTTTTTAGATCCAATTCCTTTTTTTTTTTGTATCAATATTGAAACAGTAAAGGAGTTTGAATCTCTCTGCCGCTTTTCGCTCCACGCGGTTATTCTTAAATTCAGTTCGCCTTTCGTCCATGAACTGGAAAACTTGTCATTCTCCTCTAAGAATAGAATGATGTCAAAACTTTGGATGGAATCAATTTTAACTCCAAACATAATCAAAGCACAACAATTTTGATTAAGTGCGAAAGTTCACTTTAATGGCGTATGTGTGCGTATTGCAGTTACCTTGTGACAGTTGGAAAAATGGCGAATGCTGAACAGCTGATTGAACACATTATTAATTTATAGGTTACCATAGCAATATCAATTAAAGTACCGTAAAATCTCGATAATTTGTAGACCGATAATTCGTGTATCCCGGTATTTCTTATTTATTTTCGTCTTCCAAGTAATATAAAGATCTTATAATTCAAATTTCTAAATAAAAAGTCTGGTTAACTCCTTATTTTTTGAGACGTATAGGAGAATGAGTGAGAGGGGAATCGTTTCTATGAATTTCGGTTGGTTTACACTTTTATTTTCCATTCATCTCTCTTTCAAAAAAAAAATTAATGAAAAATAAGTAGCCATCCATATTGTTAGCCAACCAACATGGATGGGTCTAAAAAATTAAAATCGCTCATGACAGCCATAACCAAGATGTTTTAAAAACATAAAATGTTTTGTAATCATCTACCATTCCAACAACATGGATCACGAGTAAAATATGCAATGAATGGATGAATATAATCAAATTGATAATTGTACGGACCACAGTACCCAACCACTCAGCCATGCCAACGTCCTGTTCTTGCCTGACAACACAATCTGAGCTGCAGCCTCTAGGCCAGGTCGTAATTAAAAGATTTGAGACATTTATCGCAAGGAAGTAGCGATTGAAGCAATCACCTTATTTTCAGCAATGAACATTGATGACGTAAGCGTGGCAAAATGTTGATGATAGCACAATAAGAAATTGTTTTCGGACTTGTGAAGTTAAGAAGCTGGAAACAGTCATCAACGGTTACTGAACATTCCCATGATTTAAATTCTATTTTGAATGGAATCATCTTTCTCAATATGAAATAACTCCCACCACTTTCTGAGATTTCGTCCATGTTGACGAAGGTTTAGCGGCAGCGGGATTCCTGACTGACAAGAAGATTTTGGCTGTCTAAAAAGGAGATGAAGAAGAAGATGATATGCCAATGATCAATTCTAAAATGGCGAAATAATACATCTACAGCTTGCGTCATTTCTTAGGAAAATCGGATGTTGGTTAGCGTATTTTCTGCTCAGAACATCCTTAACTTTAACAAAGTCATCGAAAAGATCCGTCTTCAAAGATAGTCCCAAAATGAAACAGATTTTTTTTTTTTCAAATTTGTTATTTTAACGTTTTTTACTTTCTTGTTCTCAATAAAGGAAGTATTGTAATCGTGTAAAATTTCGATTTCTATATTTCAACGAAAATATCCATTTTGACCTTCCCTGAATCCATTCTGACTAGTTTCGTCGTGACGCCTTTACGTACGTTCCTACGTACGTGTGTATCTCACATATTTCAAAAACGGTGGGCCGTATAAAGTTAAAATATTGTATTTAGGATTGCTATAAAATCTTGTTGTGAACCTCCCTTTTTGGTCACTACGTGATTACCGGAAGTGGTACTTTACTGGAAGGTCATTATTGATTTTTATCAAAAAGTATATCAAAATACAATGCAAAACTTCTCAAATTAGATATATAAGACTCACATATTAATATAAATAACATAATAAATTTTGGTAGACCGGAAGAACTTTACTTGAAAGTCATAATAAACATGAATCAAAAATTATATTAAAATTAAATACGGAGATCATATGGTTTGGTGATAACGGTTACGAACACGATTTTTTTTCACTCTTAAATTAAATTAAACATTTTTATTACTTCTTTTAAATGTTAAAATTGAGAGTAATGCTTGTTTCCTCCCCATTTGTGAGCCTGAACAAGTCGGCAATAGAAGAATGAGATATTAGTTAAGTGGGTTCATCCGCTTAAAATGTCGAAACTGTCGATTTCAAATACTTTATCAAGTGACATTGACAGTTCTAGTGTTGCACAGAACACGAAGAAATCTCTTGGGAACTAGTTACCGACTAAAAGAAAACGACATATAATAACGGAATGAGACCTCCAGAAACAAGAGCTTGTGAGTGTGTGTCAATAGATGGATGTTGGGTCGTTTTTGGGATTCTGCAATTTTCGGATACTAGTAACCAAATTCAAGATCACTTTTTGAGCCACCGATTTATAGTTAATTATGCTCACAAGGAAGTCATGTGGTGTCCACATCAGATATTTTGTGCTAACTTATATCGTTTGTATGCACATTAATATTAATACAATTTTTTCATTACGTATTTTTTACTTCTGATAATTTGAAATATCGATAATTTGAATATCTGGATAATTCATATTTAACTCTCGGTCCCTTTACGATACGAATTATCGGGATTCTACTGTATGCACTTTTTATTCCTCCTCCAAGAATTTTGTATATAACGCTAAAACGTTACATATTGTACAATCAACTTTAAGTTCAGAAATAATGGAAACACACAGTACATAAGTGGGCCAGGCTAGATTTATAGTTAGATAACATGTCACTACCGTGATAGGTACTGTTAACTATCAGGTCTAATCTCATAGTGCAAAACTACTGCTACGAACGTATATGATATCATATCGGCAGCTGTCCTACAGCTCACGCGCTTGTTGCAATCAGAAGTTTTGCATTATGAATTAATTAAGTTCATTAATTTTTTCCAATTATTGCCTTCTGATGAAAATATTATCATGAGGGAAATTGTTGGTTTTAAATTTACACTGAAAAGACATTGCGGAATTAAAACAGTAGGGAGATTAACAGCATTGTGTACACTTTTCAATGCTAACTTTTTCTGTTATTTCAGAGGGATCGCTTCATTCGCTATTGTTTTGTTTTTCGTTTTAACGTTTATTTTAACAATTGGTCGTTTTTATTCTTACCACTAATTATCAAATTGATGATCTTTTTAGTATTGAGAGATTAAACATTTAGGCGGCATTGAAATATATATATATATATATATATATATATATATATATATATATATATATATATATATATATATATATATTCTATCTTGATATGTATAGATCTTCAATAAGATTACCGTCACTACAACACTTACCCAGCCTTTGCCCTTAGAAGTACGAAATAAGTTAATTTGAATACCTATAGAGAATTGGGCAGTGTGACATAGGCAAGATGTGTCCCGTCTCGGAAGATGTAATCAATTTTAGGAAACCAGTCACCCTCAGATTCCGGATTGCGTACCGAAAAAACGGCGGAGACCTGGGAAAGATATCATTCAATTAGAAGATGGTAATGCATTCGGAGATTGTCCCCACCCCTCCTGACAGAAATGGAGACCTGGCCCGAAGATCTCGGAAATTCGGTCTCTTATGATCTACAGATTGGCCAATCACGAAACAGATACTGCCAACTGCCGGGGATCTAGCCAATCAGCAAATTTATTCTACCCTCTACTAGTCGAAATGTGTAAAGACGACCTAGGAAGGAGGGATAGAAGGGGTAAGGGAAAATCTAGAAACTCTATCTGGGGAATCGATCTAGGACACTTGGAATCTTTCCCTGCCCTGCCGGCGATGACATGAAACTCTCACGAAACTGATCACTGGAGATGCGACTGGCTTTTACTTCTCCTCGGACCATGATTCATGATATCCTGAGGCACTGACGGGGGCGTTCCTGAGTCATCAGGCAGACAGCCACCATAGAATTTCCAGACCGTCTACATAAATTATTTCCAAATAAGATATTTATGTTAAAACATTTTATGTCTAAGTCTATTCTGAATCACTCCATGGTTGTATTACTTTAACTTTGATATATAAAGGTAAATGTTAGGAAGAACGTTGTCGTTTAGTATCAAAGCCCATTATAAATTTGAATATGTCTGATTAAGCATGATATAAGTAGACTTGAGTAATATTATGGTATTATTAATCTTATAAGTAGGAACATGATAGTTGTTAATTATTAAACAATGGCAATCACAAATCAGACCCTTGGAAAGGTATCCAATTCAGGGGACTCAACAGGTAATTGATATTTAATCGTATACTTCAATAATTTTGGGATAATCATCCTCAGTGATTGTCCAATGGCATCCCTGTACAGAGTAATATTACCATCTAATATGTAAGTCAAAATCAACCTAATTAAAACGTAGCCATATAAAAACCGCCTTTTGTAGAGTCATCATCGATCTGTGATCGCTAACAAAACATGGAATTCTGCCTCCAGGATAATAAAACTGAATAAAACAAATTGGCTTGTACATGAATCCGATTTCTCAGAATTATTTGCCGTTTTCCCTAGAGTGGGCGTAATGGGTACATTAACCTCCAGATGTGGGTGGGATAAAGGTTCAATATATTGTTATATAGCAAAATACTTGGATATTTCCCGGTCGACCAGGTTAGGCTGTTACCGTCTCTCATAATCTGGCACAGACTAGCTTCTTCCTATTTATGAGAATTTATGTTACGCGGTTAAAAATTAAATTTTAATTACAATTCGCTACTAAAATTCCTTTCACAAAAAGAAATGGAACAATACCAAACCTTTGAAGCGTAAAAAAATTAATTTTGATCCAATTGTTCCTTTGCTCATTTAATCGACGTTAAATTTTGGGACCAACTGTACATTATAAAAATCTTATTGTTAGAGCGGTCGTAATCGTGACCTTAAATAAGAACCTTTAAACCAGGTTCCTTTTCTTATGAAATCCGCTTCTCACAACTCTTAAGATTGCATCTCTGTTGATTTAGACTGGAGGAAATGGACATATCGTCCCCATTTTCACACAGTTTCCTGGATGGAATTATTCCAAAATTTTGAAAATATTTCATCGCATTTCCTTCCGAAGAGGGCAATTCCCAAATTTTTATTATTTTTTGTCCAAAGAATGAAAATAAAATAACAACACTCAAAAAACTGATTAATTCTTCACAAACAATGTTAATAAACAAAACAAAGCTGATAAAAATAATAATCTCAAAATAAACCACACTTATTAAAAACAAACAGTTATTATAAAACTAATCAATAATACTTTAGAAATAATGTTCATTGCCAAAGCGTAAGTGATAACAAAGTAAATGGGTAGGTTATACAGCAATGTCTGTCGACCGCGAAATATATAATTACAGTTATATATTTAGTTATACGTAACTGCAATAAAGTTAAAAAGAAAAAAAAAATCATTCTCTGTATATCAATGTGAATACCATCACCATATTTTATCATTTCTTTTCGTATATGTATTAATTTTGATATTCCACATTATCAAGATTCCATATTACATAATGTACAATATTACTCGTATTATCAATTTTGTAATATTTAACTCCTGTATTGCGCAAGAGTAATAGGTGTAGGAGGTATGTATCCACTAGGAAAGGTAAAGGGGGTTACGGTTGACGGAGATAATTAACTTGTCTGTTATTGCAAACTGTCCAGGTGCAATTAAAATGGCTGACGTGTGTCGCTGGCCATCTTGCACGCTGAATACGTTCCATCACAAAGTTCCTCAATAGTACAACAACATACAATTAACAAAAAAATCCCTTAATGATATAACTTTTAATAAAATTTATCTAAAATGCCTAATTATTATATTCCACTAATTTTTATTATCGGGAAAATTTAAGAGAAGGAAGTTAGTAAATTGAATAACGGATCTTTAGTAATTATTCACAGAATTATTTACTCAAATCCAAAATTTGTCTAACATAAGTTTCAAATAAACTTTATTCGCTGCTTCAAGAGCCATTCTTGCGTTGAACATTTCATTATCTTTGCATTGAACATTTATTTCTCTATTGAAACATTTTTATCAGATAATGTTTAAATATAAGCAAATATCTTGTAGTTCTATTTTTATTAGAAAAGAAAAAGTATATGTTATGGCTCAAAAAATAAATATAAGTTCAAGTTGAATAAAATATATTCGGAATTTGAGATAAAATAAAATTAGGCGCTTGAAGTACTGCAAAATGTTTAAATTAAAGTAAAGGCTTCTTATGTGAGACCCGTCAGCCTACTGGAGACAACTCACACAGATCGGGCTTAGGAATTATGACCATACCAAGTGTGTTTTTTTTTTTATTTTTTTTTTATTTTTTTTTTGAATCGCGTTGTGTGTTTTCAGGATGTTTAATAGCCTCCCGGAGTTTTGGTCCATGGACGGTCTGCTTCGGAAAAAGAGATATAGGTCCTCGTGCGCCTGCTGACCCCGAACAGTCATAATCCGTGGATCTAGATCGATTTGTCACAGTCCTTGAACCCGAGTGAGTCGGTGGAAAGAGCACTGCCGCATATTTAAATAAAAGCAATATATGAAAAATGAGTTATATAAAAATATAGTCTTTTATTCTATAATGTTTAAAAAATGGAGCAATTATGCGTTATCAAACAGGTATCCGGAAATATTGGGATATTTCCTAACAAAAATACTTTTTAATGCATTTTAAAAGATTTTACAAGACCTCTATAGAAAACAGTAGAACAATATTTGATGGTTAAAATTTCCCTGTATCCCAACTTGGAGTAAGCAAAAACAACATGAACAACGAACCAGAAAAAACAAAACTGTCAGAATCAGTACTAATTGGTTTTCGTATACTCAATTTTGCCGCTTTAGTTACTCAATTGCAGAACGAGCACTGTCTGTTGTCTAATTGGGCACACTGAAAATTCGTTATCGGTTGATTTGGATCGCTAATGACTTTTAACTAATAACTCCATAGACCAAAAACTTCATCGATAAGGATTCAGTTGCTTTGGAGACTGGAAGGAGAAAACAAGCATTACAATAACAACCACAGTTAACGGATAAACCTTGGCATTTATAAGTATTGATAAATTATTTGCCACTTCTATAAGTGGCAAATAATTTATCAATCCCTAATTAGATTGATCCTTCTATACCATCATGCGGATGTCAACTGACATTTATAGGCCTAATCTATCGGCATTTCGGCAAAGCAATGTGACAATGTAACCAACAAAATAATTACAGATTAAGGAGTATGTATAATATATGGTTGAATAATTGCTCTCGCTATTAAAATGGGACAAAGGCATTAGTCAGGTACATAATAAAGCGACATTATAGACAAAAACCCTCGTGGAGTAGTTTCGTAGCAGCTTTGTTAGACAACGGACGAAGGAGGAAAGTAGCAGTGGAGGGAGGAGCGATGCACTATGGGAAAATTGTCGATTTAGTGGCCAAAATTCTATAACTCTTGATTAAAAAACGATAAACGAAAAATTCTTTTTTTATTTATGACCTTGAAAAGTCCTCCATTAATGAGAGCGAAACAATTATATACAGGGTGTCTCTGGAATTAATTTTTTTCTAACTTAGTTCTTCAGTTTATTTTAAATAAAATAGTTTATTAGGTATAGGAACATCAAAAGAGGAAGAAATGAACTGATATCCTTCTCTGTAGAGCTTTCAATGTATATAATTAATTGTCTTTTTCATGTATTTACTACTCTTACAAAATCTATAATTAATTACTATTTGAAAATAAAAACTTAAGTTAATAATATGCTATTCTTTTATGTATTCGAAACTTATCGTGTGTACAAAAATGATTAATGACAAATAGCGTAACATGAAGCATATTTTAGGCTTATGCCTAAGTTAATGGCCTAAAAATATATGTAATGTTTAAAAATAGGGCTTCAGATCTTCAAATCTATATAACACTGATTGATCGCATTTAATCGATCCAATTGTATCATTGTATTTTAGTACCATCTACTACTGTGAAAACAATTAAAATCACATAATTGTATTCACAGTAGTAGATGGTCTATGGTACTAAAATACCATGATACAATTTGATCGATCAAATGCGATCAATCAGTTTTATATAGATTTGAAGATGTGAAGCCCTACTTTTAAACATTGCATATATTTTTAGGCCATTAACTTAGGCATAAGCCTAAAATATACTTCAAGTTATCTTATTCGTCATTTATAATAAATAAAAAAATAGTATGTTGTTAACTAATTTTTTTTTCTTCAAATAATAATTATTTATAAATCTTGTAAACGTATTAAATACCTGAAAAAGGCAATTATGTACGTAGAAAGCTCTACAGAGAAGGATATTAGTTCATTTCTTCCCCTTCTGATGATCCTGTACGTAATAAACTGTTTTATTTAAAAATAAATGATGAAACAATTAAGAAAACAGTTCATTTCAAAGGCCAGAAACACTATATATATATATATATATATATATATATATATATATATATATATATATATATATAATTTTTTCACTCTTACTAATAAAGGACATTCCATGCTCATAAATGAAAAAAAAAATTTTTTGTTTACCGTCATCTAATCAAGAGTTATAAAATTGTGGTCAATAATTCGACAATATTTCTCACTGCGACGGTGCAGCACCAGTTTACTCGGTTTTAGAATGTTCTATTAATTCCGGTGAGTAATTGTTTTTTCTGTTATTGATGGGAATAATTTATTTATTTCCGGAATTACTGGAAAAACCCCGACCATTAAACCGTTTACCTATAAACACCCCATCATTCTTCCCATTTCTAGTTCAGTGCGAGAACAAACCTTTCTATTTTATATAATCTACTTGAACCTTGGTGATTTTATTTCTTGTTCTAGATATTCATAATTCATAAATATTTTATAGTACTAATTTATATTACATTTAATATAAGATTTATAATAATACCAAACTGTATTTTGAATTGCTTATTTTTGAATGTTTGTGTGTTTTTAGAACTGAAGATGAATGCATAACATTCGAAACTAGTTTTCAATAAAAACAAAATTATAGAATTGGAAAATAATTTATCAATCCCTAATTAAATGTTTTCTTTTTTTTTTAAAGTTATTTGTAAAAGCTTTGCACAAACTTTATGGTGTGATGAATGATTGTTAGGAATGATAATAAAAATAGTTTTGTATTTTGTTACTCACATTATCTTTTAAAAGTTAAACATAAAAAAAAAACTTGAAAGAGTATTTAACACGTAATACTTTTCACGGGCAACGCCGTGCGGCTACAGACTGCTAGTATAATTTATTAATTAATTGTATATACAGTTAAATTTATTTATTTTTTAAACTAGTAAACAATGAATATTGTTAACAAATATCCATGTCCTCTGGCTTGGCCAAAACTTGTATAAAAATATAAAATCAAGCTTCAATAAATATTTATTAAATGTATATTGTTGTTATCATTATTTACCCCCACTCCAATATATTAGATATAAATAAACAGGAATTATAAATAAATTAGTCAGTATTACATGAACTTCCCAGGACATAAGTACTTGGGATCAGGTAATCCAATAGCAAACGGAAAATCTATTGATTCTGATGATAGAATAGCTCAAATATATGATATAGAATACGAAGAGGCAAACACAGCTGATTATATAAGAGCTGCAGATAGGAATACGAAGAGGCCAACACAGCTGATGGTATAAGAACTGCAGATAGGAATACGAAGAGGCCAACACAGCTGATGATATAAGAGCGGCAGATAGGAAAGCTATAAAAGGATTCAGTAAAGATATATTATTCAATTTAAATTGGCATTGGCGGTAGGAGCATTTGGACTTGGTTTAAAATATATAATTGAGTCTGCAACAGGTGTATTATATCCGTCTATGTCTAAGAGAAGGAACGAATTAGAATTATTAAAAAGTGGTGCTTTTGAAAGAGATAGGAGTAAGAAACCAAAATTCGAACAAGTCAACCCACCACCAGGTACGTTCCCAAATAAAATAGAATCTGAAAACATGAATGAGGAAGATGTTATGCCCAATGACGAAGGAGCTGCAAGTAGTAATTCAGGAGGACATCCCACAGTGGTTCAAGTGGACCTCTGACAACCCATGCACACAGGTCTACCACAGTGGTTCAAGTGAACTTCTGACACCCATGTACACAGGTCTACCACAGTGGTTCAAGTGGACCTCTGACACCCATGTACACAGGTCTACCACAGTGGTTCAAGTGGACCTCTGACACCCATGTATACAGGTCTACCATAGTGGTTCAAGTGGACCTCTGACACCCATGTACTCAGGTCTACCACAGAGGTTCAAGTGGACTTCTGACACCCATGTACACAGGTCTACCACAGAGGTTCAAGTGGACCTCTGACACTCATGTACTCAGGTCTACCACAAGGACCAAATAAATTTACTCTTTCGTTTAGAAAAAGTTATTTTATCATGAAAAATAGTTTACCATCCTATATAAAATCAGAATTTATGGTCATATAAAAAAAGAATTTATACTCTTTAATTCTGGTGGATGCCGCGATATACCTTGGAATAGATTATTCTGCTACATAAATCCTAGAAAAGCAAACATGTTGAGAACACAATTTACAGAGGTTTATGCTAAAAGAGCAGTATGTACAGTAAGTTCATTAGGAATTAGACTAACATTTGAGACTAACGCAAGTAAAGTAGCAATGGCTAATGCAAATGCTCAATATCCTTTAGCAGATTATGGTCTATTAGATAATTATACAGAAACTAATAATAAACATATAAATAATATCAGAAATAAAATGATTGGAGGATAAAAGTATGAAGAACAGAACAGTGAAAATCCAACTGCTAAATTCAGTAATATTTCATCACAATGTACAACAAGAAAATTTGAAAATCCTCAATACATATTATATCCAACACCTGATAAAGAAGTAAAGAAAACAATGGAATCAACTATCAAACAAAGATTAGGTGAACCATAAATATATCAATTCTGTCAAATGGTCAGTGGATCAAACTATTTAGGACCTATATTCCAAAGAAGTTATACGCCCAATAATGGATTATTATTTTCTAGAAATACCCTACAAGAATGGGGCAGATACAAAACAAAATATACAAAGTGCTACTAGTATATATATATATATATATATATATATATATATATATATATATATATATATATATATATATATATATATATGAGAGACCTTGTTTACTACAATACAAGAGATTAGGGTTCTGTATAATTAGGATCGACGAAGGCAATTAGCCGAATACAGAGCGTTGTAGAGGGCCATGACAGATGGTACCACATCACAGATATCTTTGTGCTCCCTCCGATTGTTCCAGACACTACATCAAAGCCCGCTCCACCATACATCACAGTGCCTAGGTGACCCTCTGCAACACACAAAGCAACTGCATATCTTTGTTTGCTGTATCTTGATATCTAAAATATATGCATAAATGTCAACTTTACCGGAAATGAGTATTTTCCGTTTTTTAATCCGATTTAATTAAATCATTTTTAATAAAGGTGAACTAGTATATCATACCCTCAATTATCTAAATTCAGCAACTCTGTAGTATTTTGAATGTTGGGCAATGTGGGACAATTGCCCACTAAATTTTACAATGTTCGAATTTACAGCGCTGTAAAATTTTAAATTTTGAAGCTAGATTTTCTTTATTGTTAAAAAATGTTTCTTAGACGATTATGTTTAAATATTACAGTCAAGCCCAGTCAATATTTCATTCACGCCCATTTTCATTAGATTGATAATTTAATTGAATAATACTCAGTACGCACTTACCACTGCCTAAAGGGGTAAGAGCGTACTTACAAGATATCTGGAAGACTCATAGTATGGAGCATAAAGACTAAACACTAATGTATCAGAAATCAGCCACGAAAGTTCGCTAAGGTGAAGTATAACCTATTGTACAAAATATATTAGTTCCAACCCGTGGATAAAGTTCTATCTTTCAACTTTTGTTTTACATCTGTATTGATATGTATCAACTAAACCCTAAGCACGGTTTAGATAACACATAATAGGTAATCCAAATATATTGAGGTAAAATCATAGCAGTATCGGTTGTTATCTACCATTAAGCCTTTATTTTTCTTCTTTTTTTAAGCTGTTAGCGGAACGTACAGAAGCTGTTCTTCAAAATACTTCGTGGTTTACATTTCTTCTTGACAGATTACTATTTTTTAAGCGCTTGTCCGCATTCACCCAGCAAAACATGATGGTAGTGGCAAAAGTCCAAACCTCTGTTGTGTGACAAATGTCCGTGATGTACACTTACCATTATGTTTTGTCGATGCAACTGCGGACTAGTGAATGGGAAAATAAATTATTTTTCCTCAATACATTTATTCAATTAAATTCTATATCCCACTTTCATAATTCAATGAAGATTGCAAAATATGTATTTCAGACAAACTTTTAATTTTTTCTATGATCATACCAGTTTCATAATCCTCCGGAAACTCAACTATTTTTCACTTAACTCAAAATCGCTCCTGCTTGAATAATGAGTCTTCCAAATACCTTGTACGCACTTACCCCTTAAGGCAGGGGCAAGCGTACTGAGCACTATTTTATTAAATTGAATTGGCGTGGTTGAAACCTAGGCTTGGATGTAATATTTAAATATAGTCGCTCAAGGAACATTTATTAAAAAAAGGAAAAATCTGTAATTCATGTCCTTGCAATGTTAACTATATATTTAATAGTGTCTTCATTTTTGAAAATTTGCATTCGATTCACTGAAACTCACCATTTTTAAACGCATCTCTTAGCACATCTATGGGAATAACTTTTTCTTTAGTGCCATTTCAGTGTTAAATAATTGCAATTACCAATTACAATTACTTGGGAATTGCAAAAATAATATCATAATTACAAATAATTGTAATTGTAATTTTATTTCTGCAGTTCAAAATTACAGTAATTGGTGAGTAATTGCAATAGACATTACGTTTAGTTTTGCCTAACAGTGGTTATTACCTGTTTCACACGTTACCCGCCCCTCAAAACGCTTTCACTTAGGCCTCACCCATCGGGGTAGAGGCGGTATATATAAATAAATGATTCTTCAAATCGATTTAATTTATAAAATTTATATGTTTTACGTCAACATCAATGCGGGGCTACATACCAATACTGAAAAAAAAAAGAATTTCTACTTATCAGGAACAAAATTATCCAATTTAATTATCAAGTACCGTAAACCGTTTTATTCTGGGACCAATGGGTGACTTCGGGGAATCCTTATTTTGAATTTGAAATTATCTGACGTGTTGAAAGATTGGATGGCTAAATTTAGCTTAAAATAAGGTTGCCTAGAGTGGCTATTACCTAGAAACCCCTTCCTTCTTACCTCTTCACATCATTTTTCTAGATCCAATTTCTCCCTACTGCCTGGCAATCTTCTATCAAAAGCCGGTTTAGAGTTGTTTTTTTTATAATATTTGAGTTTTTTTTTTCATTTATGAGAAGAGGTAAATGAAATGTTTATTACTATATCAAAGGCTACTAGAAGGATTGAAATTATACTTAGGCTGCCCAATATGAATTGGATCGAATGCTTCTCACGGCCAAACGGATGATATAATAAAAAAATACCAGAGGAAGAAGTCGTTGGTCTACTTCTATAGTTTCATAAACCGCTATTGCTTATTAATTCTAACCTAATACATACGGTTGACGCACGGCGAAAATTTGAGGTTTTTAAATACCACCTATTTTCTAATACGCTTATTTGCAGTTATTAAAAAGTTATGAAAGATCCCGCAAATAGCATTTCGATAACTGAAAAATTAAAGAATTTACACTATTTTAGAATCTTATTATTCTGAACATCATAATTATTTTTCAGACATCTGATAAATTTCAATGTTTCTAGTCAAAATCTACGGCTCTTAGGCGGAACAACAGTATATATATATATATATATATATATATATATATATATATATATATATATATATATATATATATATATATGTGTGTGTGTGTGTGTGTGTGTGTAAAAGAACTACTTACTTTGTTTACAAGTATAATAACAATAAAGCATTGGTCTCTAGGAACCAGTGATATGATAAGCATGTTCTTCTTAGTGTTATTGTGGCTCAAAGAGTTAACAACTACAATCAAATCGAATTAGTAATTAAATATAAATCATAATATAAATATATTTTGTTTTATTCATGGATAGGTAAAATAAATTTATCTCATTAAATAGACACCTATACTTTTCAACAGCTGTTATCTTGGTTTTTAATCTAGTCTGAAATGCTGTTAATGGCTACTTACCTCCATTATTATTAGATATTACTGGTCCTGTAATCGGAATTTATATTCATGGTGGTGAACTTCTCCAGTTGACAAGATAACGAACTTTTCTTAAGAACGAGTCTTTGGGTTTTATCATGATTAAGAATCTAGGCAAAGTTTTAAGTGAAGATATTAGGAAAATGATTATGCTTCGCTTGAGTTGAGATCTATTTCTCTCTTTAAATAGATCTTAGTAGTAGTCGAAATTAGAGTATCTTTAATGCTTACATTATAGTAATCTACAGTAAATGTATTATAGTTTAATGAAGATAATTTATAACGATTTATTCCAGAGCGACTGATCCATATCCACATTCATATCCAGCTATATTTACTGAATATAAAATTTTTATTCCAGAAAAACAATTAAAAATACTTATAAAAGCCAAGGCTTTGATTTCGGAAAAATATAAAGTAAAACTATTAAACAGAGTTAAAAATAATTATAACTGAAAGAAAACAACAGCTTGAAAAGAAAAAGCATGAAGAAAAATAGAAATATTGCTCTGGGCGAATGTCAAAGAAATAAATCGCCGGAAATTGATAAAATGGATTACCGTGGCACAGACCACTACCGGAAGCTCTCCACCTCTTCGGGTTTTCGCCAACTTGGCACTTAGTTCAGAGAGGAATCTCAATCAACATGAATGTACCTTTTCAATTGAATATTAAGGATTATTCTTGATTTCATTATTCACACCTGTTAAAATTACAGAATACCATTGAATAAAATACTTAAAAAATCAGTAATTTTGCATTGATAGGGCAAAGAGGAGAGTAATCGATCTGTTTTGCTGGCGTTCCAAGACCAGTAGAGGACAGACAAAAAAAAAAACCGAAGTGTTGGAATGATGGCGTTAAAACTGCCCGTTTAGAGTTGCATCGTTCTGACACGTCGGATTTTTCTCTGATGTTTTCGGCCTTAATGATTCAATTTTGATAAATTTGCATTAAAATTGAATCAGAAATGGTTTAACCAAACCAAATCCATAAAGTATCAATTAAACATGTATAAGTGTATTAAGAAGTATAAGTGGTTCAATTTTGAAAGTCTTGCAAGAAGTTATTATAATCGTCTTAGGTTTAGGATGTTTCTTTTGTTCTTTATGTGTGAACCCCCTGTCATTCATCATTCGAATTTAAATTCAAGGTGTTATATTGTATCAGTCAACTAAATTTGAACATCATCGAGATAAATTGGAGGGCAAGTTTCATTTTGAGTGAAAAAAATTGTCTTGATTAAGCCAATTTTCCCTAAGTTTGCATCAGCCAAGAAGTTTTATTAGGTGGTTCAGTAAAGCCTGTGAGGCGTGTGTAGAGATTTTTGAAATCTTATTATGATTGTTGTATCGCCTGTTTACGTCGCTGCCAGATTTTTGGAGCTGCTAGGAATATCTTTGATATATGTGATATAGAGAAGTGGAATAAATACTGGCCCTTGAGACATTCCTGGTTTGATGGTAGAAAATTCTGAGCCTTGGCAGACAGAGAAAACCCAGTCAGACAGGAAGGATTGAAGAATAAGGTAATATGTAGGATGAAGTATCATCTTAAATTTGAAGAGAATTCTCTGATGTGTGTGTGTGTGTGTCATTTTCCACTGCCCACAACTTAGGCTGAAACATCGGCAAATATTAAACATAATATTGTAATACATTATGTTTCATATCTGACCACATCATCATCTCCTTGTTTACTTGTAAATATATGCATTCACTAAACAGTTTTGACGGTACAATGCAGATGTCTTATCACTAAGCGTTCGTCGTTTCGACTAGATGGACCTAAATATCAATTTAGAGGACATTGGAGGAAAAATTAAGACCAAATAATGATCATCTTAACATTTTTATTGTTTGAATATTTAAAAATATACCTATATACATTTTTTTAATTGGGGTTTAACTTCCTTTCCTATCCATTATGGCAAACAAGATAGGTTATCTTACAGGTTACCAACCTATTCTAACCAGAGTGAGGAGGTCGGGGATTCATTACGACTCAGAATTTTCTACCATTAGACCAGAAATGTCTCAAGAGTCAGTATTTATTCCACTTATCTATATCATAATTATCAAAGATATTTCTAGCAACTCCGAAAATCTGACGTAAACAGACGATACAACAATCTTGATAGATTTCAAAATCCCTACACACAGATTTCAATCCAATTCAGGGTTTCAAGATCGGATAAGATGTCTTCACGGTTGAGGGCGCCAAGGGTGCGGGTAATTATGGTTTTAGGAGGGATTGCTGTAGATTGGACATTGAATGATATTTGGATTAGACCATGAGAGAACAGGAACGGAACGGGCAGTAGAGAAGAGGAAAGAAGGTTCTGAATCGATGATATGCAAGTCCAACCATGTATCGAAGCAGCAAGTATTGTGGGTGAGAACAAAAGGAACAATAAAGAGATGGACTGAAAAGAAGATATCTTCAAGAGTCTGTCATTGGAGTCAGAAAAGATATTGATATTAAGTAATCCGGAGATCATTATATTATTGTAGAAGAGGACCTAATTATAGAAGGTAGATTCAAATGATGAGTTAAAAGGGCAGGAGAAGCTTTCAGTTGAGGAGCTTTCGACCGAGAGAAGCTTTCAGTGTCCAGCATCATATTCATCACTATTTAAAAACAACATTAAGATTAAAACAAGCTAATTATTCATTATGCATATACATTATATTATACATTCCTTTGACGGAGTTACCTTGGATTAACATTTGACCGAAGATGGGCCTGGAATCCACACGTCAAAATAGAAAGATAGACTCTAAACAAAATACTGTAATTACTGCACTCTCATTGTTCCAATTCGTCA
>OX411306.1:227298038-227373038 GCA_948150685.1 Rhaphigaster nebulosa
AATGTTTTAGACGATGGACTAATGTTAAAAATGATAACCCTCCCCTTACGACGGAGTAATGATTCGAAAGGCAGAGTAATAATCATTGTTTGCATGATAATAAACTGAAATTAGAATTACTATTTTATAATATTAATTTATAATGAATAATTAGCTTGTTTAATCTTGATGTTGTTTTTTAAATAGAGATGAATATGGTGCTGAACACCGAAAGCTATTCACAATGGAATAAAATAAATTATAATGAATTGAGACTGTGTTTGATAGTTTACCTTATCAATTGGATATATATGTATATAACATAAAATTTATTTGGCATCCGCATGATGGTATAGAAGGATCAATCTAATTAGGGATTGATAAATTATTTGCCTATTAACTAAATTATATTTAGAAGTGGCAAATAATTTATCAATCCATAAAATTTATATTTTTTTGATTTATGCGTGAATAAAATTTCGTTTTCTTCATAATTTTTTTCCAGCTTTTTCTTGGAGATTTACAATAAAAGAAAATTTGATGGGCTTTAAAGACAAGATTTTAGGTAAGTTTAATCAAAATCGTTTGGGCCGTTTTGACACTATAGAATCTATTAAAAAAAACGCAATTGTCGGCTGTTGTGCAGTCACTATAGCGCACAGAATGCCCGATTTAGTACACAGACCTCAGGGACCGAAACCCTACAAAACGAAAACCAAAAATCAAATCAGTCTATCCGTTCCAGAGATTATCATGATGACACGAATAATACACACAGATGAATGGCCAAAAATGCGTTTTTTGGACTCAGGTCTCTGAAACGCATAGATTCGTTAAAACTGCTCATAAAAATTTCGATCCTCTAACAAAACTGTCCTTAACCAGTAGTTGGAAAAAAGTTTTTGATTTTTTTCCAAAATACTATATTTTTGCTACATATTCGCAAATGACCGATAATTGGGCGTATTAAAAAATATCCTACTGGATTGTTTTATTTATTTAATCATTTTCATGCTTAGAAAATAAAATTGTACATGGCTTCTGTTTAGTCGATAATTCTTCTTTATTTCTTTTTTGACAGGGTATTTTGTGTTTTAATTCTTACATATCCTCCATTTATTTCCACTTCATGCTTTTATGCACCCCAACAAGGCCGGATTGAGTCATTTAGAGACCCCTAGGCAATGCTAATCTTGGTATTGTTATTTTTTTAGCAAATTTTTGACCCGAATTGGAAAAAATACCGATCCTACGAAAAAATAGTTAGAAGTGAAGTTGCAGCAAACCGTTTCATATATAATTCAAGCATAGTATGACACCTATAAACTTAATGGTTGACTCATAATTTTCAAGAAATTAAAAAATGAGCAAATTTTGTGAAATTGATTGTCCTTTGAAAATAAACCTAAGCTACTTGATTTTCTCAAGGGTCACGAACCCCTAGAGAACCATAGGCTACATTGCCTATATGGTTAATCCGACACTCCACCTCAATGAATTGTTCGAAGCCCTCTCCTATATTCCCTTTTGACTTCTAATATGCCTGAGCACCTCTACACCACTTGCTGAGAACACAGAATTCATCTTCTGAAGAACAATTTCAGAATCAATCTTTACAAGTTATTTTACAAATTGAAGTAAAAATAATACTTAGCCACGCCAGATGTTCCTTTGTACCTTGGAATATATAGGGGATTAAGGAGTCAACTGGAGCATACATACAACAATTGACAATACCACACAATCAACTTTCTCATCTGCACAAGAGATCCTCAATGAATTCATGAAACAAGCAACTTCATACTATATAACACTAAGATAATTATATAAAACTTATATATATGTATATAATATATACGTAATATATATATATATATATATATATATATATATATATATATATATATATATAATATAATATATATAATATAATATATATATAATATATATATATATATATATATATATATATATATATATAATATATTAAATATATATATATATATATATATATATATATATATATATATATATATATATATATATATATATATATATATATTGGATCGGCACGACACGTCCAAATGAATAAGAGAATACTCTTTATGAACGAACTGTGAACGAAAGAACAATCTGGACAAAAAACATTAGTGTATGAGGAAACTGCCAGAACTTACACGCCCAACAGAAAAATGTTATTATTAAATATACATTTCACTTCATGCTAAGTAAATTGAGTCCAGCATAGTCTATACTTTCAAAATACAATAGTCTCTTGGACACGATTGAGGAGGGAGATTTCATTTTTTAAAACGTTCCTGCCAAAATAAAGACGGGTATCAATAGAATTCTGAATAAGTATAAAAGTTACCGACATGAAAAGGATATAGAACACTTGCAGCCTCCAGGTTACAGTGAACATTTGAATCATTTTTGAAACAGTTACCAAATACCACAGTATTCATTTATGCCTGCTAACGTTAAATGCACTAGGGTATTAATGCAAATTACAATAGTCAGAATTGATCCCCAACAAGAAGGTAAAATGTGAAACAGAAAAAAGAAAGAAACACTTTATCATGTATTATTCAAGTGCCCTATATATAGCAAGTTGAGATTAAGACTTCACCATGGAAGAGAAAATTTTAATGGACTCGGAATATTTGAACCTCTAACGATTGATGAAATGAGAAAATTGTACATGTTCATTACTGGAATTACAAATTATAGAGATTTAGTTGGGTATATAAGATTAAACACATTTGTTGTCTATTTGTAAATGACTTTATAATATTTTTTGTTTTTATATTTATTGTATTAATAGTATATATTTTTAGTAGTCTAATTTAATTGTTAACGCTATTATGTAAATTTTTGAAAAATAAAAAAGAATATAAAAGATCATAATTAGTTTTGATCGCTGTTACTAATAATAGCTTTTAGCTTATAATGATTTTTAATCTTATTACGCATATTATTTTAATAAGATGACTTTTGGCTCTGCTTTTATTATCATGAATTTTTTATTTGCATTTTTAAAATTAATTTTAAAGCATAATGTAGTATAGATCGTTTTATTTTCTTGTTTCTTATCTAAATTTATGCATGCTTATAATAATTATTGTGTATGCTTATATTTACTTTCATAGTTTTTAATTGTTATTTCTAGTTTGTAGTGTAGAATTAATATTTGAATTTTTAAAAAATGAAAAAAAATTATGTAATAATAATGATTATGTTAATTTAGAGTTAGACTCTATTAGTATAGGCTTCTTATCTGGAAACAAATATAAATAAAAATATTCGTTTCACACTTCCAAAATCGTGGTATCTCCTTCATCTTACTTGTTAACAGGTGGATCTAAACGTAGGTTAAACAATAGCAAAAAATGCAAAATTTAAATCAAGATTCTCACCATCATCCAAGTCCAGGGAAACAATTCAGTGCGTTGGAAAGTAGTTACAAATATATTATAAAAGAATAAAACAAACAAAATAAAGAAATTAATAAATAGTTTTGCAACAATTTTATGGGTTTTATCTGATATTTTCACCAAAAAACCTACTTTTTTTATTTTCGTTACTATCTAGGTTCCAGAGCCACCTTGGGCTAAAAAAACGCATTTTTGGCATTGTGTATTTGTCTGTACTACGATTATCTCTTGAACGGATGGATCGATTTCGTTGTAGGTTTTATTATTTTTTTTGCGGGTTGGAGAGTTTTAACTTCCGTCGCCTGTGTCTTTTTCTCTGGACTGTAATCTAAATCGTTTTAACCGTTTTCGTATTACAGTCGAAAGGGTTTTAACAACTTTGATAAAACTTGTTTAAACTCTTCCCTTTAACTAGTCGTATGCCAAGAAAAGTGCCAACTTATGAGGAAAACAAAATTTTATTTGTGCATTATTAAAAAAAAGTATGCATTTTATGATAAATTATGAATGCAATAATTTAAAAGGTAAGTAAATTCTATTATAAAAAAAGGTCATCTAAATCGGATCAGTATTTGCAAAGATACGACTTATTGGACTTTGTACCACTATTTTTTAATTAAGTACGTTACCATAGAAATCAGCTCAATTTTTTTTTTCAAATAATTTAAAAACTATAGATCGACCATTTGAAAGGTAAATGAATTGTCCGCAGAGATAATAAAATCAAACCAAAATTTTAATCAAACCAGTTTTTAAACATATAACATAATAATTTTTGTATTTGTTTCACACTCAAAGCGGTAAGGAAAGTCGTTATAGTGGGCAAACGAAGTATTTTCATATGAGTTCATTTTTATTCAAATACGAGATCTAGAAAAAAACCCTATCAAAATTATTAAAAATTACTGCCACATTTCTAATTAATTGATTAAGATCCTAGCTTAACAAATTTTGCAGAAGCAAACAGAATCACAACGATTCCATTCATTCGCCCCATCTGTTGGATAAACAAAAGCAAACTCATCACAAACGAGGGCATTTTCCGGCAGAACGGAGATTAAATGTTAATTAAAATGCTCTAAAAGCCATTAGTTAAATACCGAACAAAATTAAACCAGAGAATATTACTTCATTTTCTCGGAGAGATTACAACGTCAGCGGTAGTATTAACAATAAACAATTGTTTTAAGATCAAAATAAATTTTTATATAGCGATTCTGCAGATCTTGATTTATTGTTATCAAAATAAAACATTTTGGAGAGTTTCCATTTGCCAATTCTATTATAGCTTCACTACCTCACTACCACTAAAGGACTAAATATATTTGAGCTTTTTATTATTCTTCTTCCTCGGCGCGGTCCGTCTGGGACCTGGGCCTCCTCTACGATTCTTCGCCACTCTTCTCGATCCACTGCGGCAGCTCTCCACCGCCTGACACCAAGTCGTCTCAGATCCGCCTCCATGTCATCTATTCACCGGAGTGGTGGCCTGCCTCTCCTTCTTCCTCCTCCAGGTTGTCCATACATCATTTTCCTTGGCACCTTTTCCTCCGGCATTATTTCCACATGGCCTAGCCATCATATCCGGGAGGCATTGATAAAGGTGACAATGTCAGCCTCACCGTATACTGCGGTTAGCTCTCGGTTATACATGGCTCTCCAGACTCCTCCTTCACATAAAGATCCATATATCTTGCGCAGGATCTTCCTCTCCTAGACTCCCAACATTCTTTCATGTTCGTCGAAACATCGTCCATGTTTCGCTACCGTAAGTAACTTGAGCTTTAGGTTTAGCAAAATACAAGTTTAACTGTTTCTGACCTGAATATTTCATTAAACTGTTAAGCCAGACAATAAGGGAGTCTTATGCGGTATTTGACTTCAGGACTTTGTTTAGACTAGTTCAGAGATTAACATAATAAAAGTCCCCGAATCTAGGAGAAAAGGCAAACAGAGAAGGGGGGTTAGACGGTCATGTATAATTGTTTTTCGTTTATATCTCGAAAATTGTTGGTCCTAGCTAAAAATATTTTACGCAAAAATCGAAGAAAATTAAATGTCCTACAAGAATGTTCCTATTAAGGATTTTCGTATCAGGTATAGTTTTAGAAATATACACTGTTCAAGGTAACAAATTTGGAAAAAAGCCAGTATTGATTCCATACTACAGTATACAGTATACTGGTGCATACTTTTTCTTTTATCCTCTTTAAAACGGTTTGTTACTTTAAAAAGCGAATATATTTGAACTATATGAGATACGAAAAACCTTAATAGGAACATTTCTGTAGGAAATTTAATGCTAATCATTTTTTTTTTAAATGAAATGTTTTCATTGATACATTCATTCATTGATTGGACTGTCTACTACCATAGTAAGGGTAATTAAAGAAAACGATGAACAGAATAGAAGAATAGAACAGAATAGTTTCGAATTGCAGCTCCGCATGCATCGTCTACATTCAATGCTCAAAGTCAGTAAAGTAGTCCAAAGTAAGTTAGAGTTTCACAAATTTAACAATAATAATAGATATTAGGCAGCCAATTCATATTAAAATGCATATTTATTCAAAGTTAATCTTTCAGAGCTCAATATGATAGTGGAAGGAACAACCTTGCAAAAATAAAAAATATAAAAGTTTTATTTAGTAATTAGATGAAATACCGCGTAAGGATATTAATATTATAGAGAAGACCGCCAGTGGTTTTAGTCTCCTTCGAGTATAGCATAAATCTGCCGATTGATCGGTGTTGATCCGCAGGCTCAGGATTGTAAGTTAACGTAGACGGAACACGGGTATAGATAACTGTGGAAAGAATCTAATTATATTGAAAATAGAAGTTTCATTTGTTTGAAAATGTCATTGACAAGATTTATAATTAATAATTTAAAATAAATTGCAAATTATTTTTAAAAAAAGTTTTGTCCAGGTGGATTCTATTATTTTTTTCCCCGATCTCCATTTTTCATACTTAATTTTTTAATTTATTTTTTATATTTTATCCTTCTTCTGTAATCTAGATAAAATTTAAGGTAATTTTTTAAGATAACTAAATATTATTAATATTATCTAGAAAATGTCAAGATACCTGTGACGGCGCTCAGTTCTCATTGTGAAATTTTCTTATGATTATAACTTATCTCTACTTCAACAATTAGATGTTATAGCATCGAGTCTTCATTTTGTGGCTGGTGTAGGTGTTATACTATCAAAAAGCGGATAGTTGAGATGTAAAGAATCAAAAAATCATTATGAATTCGACGTCGTTTTTTGAAAAAGGTTTAAGCGCCATTTAGCAAACTTTACAGCAAACACATGAAACGATTTTTCTCCAAATAAAAACATATTTAGTTTTTAAATTTTATTCTTTACTGCATACAGTAGAAGTTTATTAAGGTGACAAAGCCTTAATAATTACAATATATTTTTAAGGCTACTAGCCCTGTTAAGGCCTGAGTCGTCACTCAGAGTCGACTGAGAGTCGTTAGTATTTGGTGCTTAGGTCATCAATAGTCGATTTTTAGATTATTTACAATGTTTTCAATATATCGTGAGCGCGAATCGATAGAGATGGTGTTTACGTCCCATAATAAATTTAATCTTAAATTTCGAATTTCCGGCGCTTAGGACTTTTTCAAAATATGACGTCGAATTGTATTGTCTGCGTATTTTTTTATTTACTATACTCAATACTAAAAATAGCTATGGACAGAATGTAGGCCTCTATTTATTTACAAGGTAAGGAACTTTGGCGCTTAAATATAAGGGTAAACTCAGCAAACATATGGGATAATTTTCTCGTATCAGAAGAATAAAAAGAAATTGCCGAATTTATTATTTTACCTTCATTTTTTTTTTTGTAAAATTAATAATTCTGAGGGTCTGGTTATTGTATAATTGCCAGATTAGACCGAGTTTTTAAGCTAAAACTGGTTCTAGACTTCATTTCTGACCTCTTAATTTTGTCCAATTACTTAGTCCTACTGGATTAGACATTTAGTGAAAACTGTTGCTTTACTGAAAACCCTGCTCCCCTGCCCCAAATATCTTTCTCAACTGCCTCAATCCAGTTTTCAAATAATGTACAGGCGAGCAAAATAACACAAGTGACCCTGGATTTAATCAAAAACCTCGGATGCTAAACTGCTCCCAATTGGCTACTAGAAAATTTTCCTCTAGTTCATCAATTATTCCTCTCATGAAAACTTCTGGAATTCCAGTGCTCATTAGATAAAAAATTCACATTCGCTTGTTTTACAAGGATTATAAATGTCTATATATCGTCGAAATCGCATTTTTGGGTCTTTTTACTTTCCTTTACCTATATACGTATATAAGATACGTATATTCCCCCTTAAGTATACGTATGGAATAAGTATAGTATGGGGAAGTATTGCGATCGTGAAGATTTTCGAATTCGAGTTTTCAACGGAAATACAAGTTTTAAGGTACGCTGACTCCAAATATCCAAGTCTAGCAAAATGTTCTGTGTGTATGTGAACAGTCTAGTTTAAAAACGAAAAGTTGTACGATACTGAAACTACGTATTTAAGATATATGTGATGTTACAGCAACTTTTCCGACAAACGGGAAATACCACTTCATAAAATCGATTTTACACTTTTTTACAATTTTCTCGAAAACGTCTCCAACGATTTTGATGAAACTAGCCTAAATTATTCTTCATAAATAACTTTTCATTTATTTAGTACATCACCGAGGAAAAGCAAGAAAAAAAGTTATAGCGAAAAGAATGTTTTATTTGCGTATAACATAAAAAGTATCCATTTTATGGTAAATTATGTCTAGACGTGCATGAAAGATAATTAACTTATCTAAAAAAAAAAAAAAGAGTCATCAAAATCGGACCGGTAATAGCAAAGATACAGCGCATCGGACTAACTGGAAGTGATAATTATATCATGGATTTTACAATTATTTACAATTTTCTCATAAACGGCTCAGACAATTTTGATGAAACTTGCCCAATATATTCTCCGTAAAGCTCTTTACCTTTTCATGTATGTAGTATATCAAAGAGAAAATGCAAGGGAAAACGTTATAGCGAAAAGAAAATTGTATTTACGCATAACTCAAAAAGTGTGCATTTTAAGGTAAATTTTGTATGAAATCATACGAAAGGTAATTAAATTCCCTAAAAAACAAAAAAAAAATTATTTAAATCGGGCCAGTATTAGTAAATATACAACGTATATCATAAGGACCACTAGACCCTGGAGGGAAAACCGAGCGCTTCCGGAAGGTGACGAATGGGACCGAACCTCCTCCCACCAAGCCGCCAACTTGTTGTTAATAAAACGCTCTGCTACAATGTATTATAATAACATAAAAGTAGAAATTAGCTTAATTATTTCTACTTTTATGTCATTTAATGGAAACAAAATGATTCCATGGAAACTAAATGGAAGTAAGCTTGACAAACCAAAAATATTTAGTGTACAGAATTGCAGTACTAAAGTTATTTAAAAACTAATTTTTTATACTATTGTGAGAAAAGACCGAGTGGTGTTTATGTGAACTCTTTAAAATAATTTTAAAGATTATTATTATTATAGGTTGGTAAGAGAAAGTTGTGTGATGCGCACACCGCACAAGATTTTTTACTTTAGGTGTTTATATATGTATTTTATACAGTTATTTTTAAACAGGAAAAGTAAAAGCTTATCTGCTATAGGAAAGTAATAGCTATTATTATGACATATATCGTTTTATATTTGGAGTAGGTTATCTACTATGTTCTCCTATTTATAGTTGCATTTACGGCACTCCAAAAGTATGGGATACTTCACAGGAACAGAAAATGTAGGAAAGGACCCGCCATGAAGGTATAGTTTTCGAAGGTATGCGGTAACAACCACTACCCAGTGAACCATAGTAAACACTTCGTAGACCCCATTACTGGAGCCCATACACAGAGGATTGGGTCACTTTGGGCCACCGTAAAGAGAAGAAATAAAATTGAATGTGGAACCAAAAGGAACCATCTTGACTCTTATTTTTGTGAATTTGTTTGGAGGAGGAGATATGAGAAGTAGGACTTGTTCGAAAGAACACTACAATCAATAAAAACTTATTGGCTTCTCTGCAAAAAAAAAAAGAAAAAAGAAGCGTTTAAAACATCTTAAATAAAAGTTTTTTTAGGGATTGATAAATTATTTACCACTTGTATGATTTTGTTTTTATTGAAAACTAGTTTCGAATGTTATATATTCATCTTCAGTTGTAAAAACACACAAAAATTCAAAAATAAGCAATCCAAAACAAAGTTTGGTATTATTATACGTATTAAATTAAATGTAATATAAATTAGTATTATAAAGCATTTATGAATTATGAATTTAAGTAAGACAAGAAATCAAATACATTTTGGTACTCACTAAGGTTTAAGTAGTTTATATCAAACAGAAAATTGGTATTGGTTTGTCCTCGCACTGAACTAGCAATGAAAGAAAGGTGGGGGTATTTATAGGTTAACGGTTTAAGGGGCAGGGTTTTTTCAGTAATTCTGGTGAGTAAGTGATTTTCCTGTTATAGATGGGAATAAATTTAAGATTAAACTATTGGAGATATTTATTTGGTCATTTAAGCAAAAAAAGGTTAAAAAATAGTTTTTTTACAAGTTTCAATATAATCTGTTAACAGATCTTTATATTAGAGAAGAATAATGGATTAGAATATAACTTATTCTTTTCTATAACAAATAGTTTTCCTTTTTTAAAATAACTGGCGTACCTAAAGTAAAAAAGACCCTGTTTTTTTCTCACAATTCTACTAGCTTAGTTTCTTTCGTTTTTTTAAAGAGTTGTTAGTTCACTTTCCTAAAGTTAAGAGATGATATCCTTATGGCAGATAAAAACTTCTTTCAGCATCTTAAAGCAGCTGAAAACTTTAGCATCGTTTAAAGTTTTCGTTTACATATTAAACTTAATCTTCAAATATGATTAAGACAAATGCATGTCGAAATTAAATTTAAGATATTAATTGAAAATATTTATATTTTCCATGTTAGATATCTGATATAAAATCTGCTGTTTTAATTTAACAGTTGATAAAAAAATAGAATCCAATACCCAGCCAAAACAAAGCCGAAAGAATAAAGCCGCAGGAGACAGAAGCGCCATCAGTGTTTGAGTAACCGCTGAAGTCAATAAGGCAGTTCCAATTCAGTCTCTCTTGAACAGCCAATCTCTAGTGGATTTTATTTATTTATTATTTATTTTTTTGTGTTATACTGAATATAATTTTTATAGCCGGGAACCCATGTGCAAATAGTAAAATTATATATTAAATATCAACATGGACATATGCAGAGAGGGGGCAATAGCACCTTCTCTTAACGATCCAAAGGAAAGAAAATAATAACTTGAGAGAGAGAGAGAGAGAGGGAGAGAGAAAATAAAAAGAAGAAAATTAAGTTGGAGAAAAATCTAATAGTTTTCAGTTGATATGTATTAGTAGAGTTTTAGGATATTGCAATGCCTTTTAAAAGCCTCATCTAACTTCGAGTTATAATGGAAGCTTCAAAGATCGGGTCAAATTAATGATTGAAGCAAACTTAAAACAAGATAAATTAGATATGGACATTTAATTAATAAAAATAGGATCCAAAATTATTAGTTCGAAATTGTCCATTCATGTTTAATCACCATTTTAATTCAGTCCCAACAATAGAAGGTCACAGTGACTTTATTATAAGGGATTTTGGACATGAGAACATATTTTCTTTAGCTTATTAAACTGCATGTTTCGAAAATATTTGTTATATAAAGTAATAAAAAAAAAAATGATAAAGTATTTTCAAACCAATATTTTTCTTATCATTCTAATTATTAGTCTCTAACTAAATGAAAATGAAGACCACAAAAAAAAAAAAAAAAAAAAAAAAACGAGGAGAAATAACAAAATCTAGGGAGAAACCCCCAACTTCGTAGTTGTTGACTAATAGTAAACAAATATTGATAACAAGTAATGACGTAATAATGACGTAGAAGTAAACAGGCGGAGTTTGTGGGACGACAACCCTACTCACCATCCAACGCGGTAGGATGTTATGAGGATGGAATGCTTGCAGGACGATCGAAGAAGTCTACAAACATCCTGAACTCTCTCTGTAGTCTAATATCTCCATCCAACGGTAGTCCGATATCAACTGTAGTCCTACAAAGTAGTCCTGCATGCAGGACCGTGAATGGTAGGCTTTACCTTCAACTAACAGACCAATTGCGTCATTAAGAAATCAACAATTTTAACGAATAGGAATATTATGTCTTAAATGAAAACTTTATCCCGGCAGATGCGATATTCTCAAAAAACCAAACGGCTACCATAGGAACATCATTGGGGAACATATGCTGAGATCACAATAATGAAAAACGTAGCATGACATCATAAAATTAAAAATAAATAAATTATGCCCCACATAGTACCAAAACACCCGAATTCGCGACAGATTCTCAAAAATTTTCTTGGAAAGTGGTACCTACATTATAACGAGCTAAACACAGCTCCAGAAGACCTTTACAATCGACATTCCATTATGAAAAATATAACGAGGTGTATTCTATTCTAAAAATTATTAAACCACCGAAATGCTTATTCGGTTTTAGAAAATAAAATAAATGGGAGACATTAGAACTAAATATTCTGCTCTAGAAATCTGTAGGACAGGTAATATTCGTCTGGTATTCATAAATTTTCTTGGAAAGAGTGAAATTATAACTGGTCGAATTCCGTTCTATAAAGCTACAATTTTCATTTGATTTCAATTTTTTTTTTCTTGAAACGTGTGAAATTATAAAGAGCTGATTTCGGCTCCAGAAATCCTCAAAACACGAATTCTCGTCCAATTTAAATTTATTTTTAAAACCTGTGTAATAATAAAGAGTAGAATTCTACTGTAAATATTTGAGTCCGATAAATTATCTCGAATAATGGCGAAATTACGTAAATTATTTAATTATTATTTACGTAAAATATTTCAGATATCTGAGCTATATTTCTTTAGAGCTATATTTCTTTCTGGACCTCAACAAAAAAAAAGTTACGTCAGCCATCTAGCGTCGCTTCGTGTGTCTGATAGATAAATTTACCTTAAAACAGCTTCAATTTCCATCGTTAACTTAAAAAATACTTTCGTAATAAGTATGCAATCTTAAAGTTAATAGAACGAAATTTCGGGATTTTGACTCTCTCCGGTCTAAAGATTTTTCCAGACAATTGAAGGTTTATGTTTATATAATTATTTCAATAGAAATATAGGTTGATTCTAATTAGTACTGTTATAATGGTTTACGAAATCAACATAGTTAGTGTCAATATTGTTTTATACTATGGTTATTCTTCGTCAGAAGGAGTCCGTCAGAACAATCAAACAATACGTATAAAATATAAGTGTTTACTTTGCCAGTAAGCGCCTTTTCAGAATACGCACTAACATGTCAGAACCAGTTTGATTTTTCGCATTAGTTCTGACTTTAAAGTCCTTTTTTTTATTATAATTAATAGATCATAAAAATGGATGTTGTGAAATTAATTAGTCTTGTATTTGAAATAAGTGTCTGTGGATTATGCAATAACAAAATTACCAGAACAGAGATCTTTCTCGTTAGAATTGGAATACAATTGCTGAAAAACAAGTAAATAAAATAAATAATAAGTACATTACCCCATCCTGTTGGCCTTAAGAGGAGCAGGAAAAGACGTTAAACACGAATAAAACAATAAATAAAAAAAAAGTGGATTTTTATTGTTCTAGAAGGTGCACTTTGCTTTTCTTTTTTTTACATTGAAACTTTACTACTAGCATATGATAATCTCCTTTATCGTCTCTTGCAGCAGGCCCGGATCTAGGGAGGGGGAATTCAGAAGGCAAATTAGGTTAAGCAAAAATATATTCCCTTCTGATATTTGATTGTTTGTGACCTTATTACAGCCAATAAAATGAGATAATGTTATATAATAAGACGATGATATTTATTTAAAAATATATTATCTAAAATACTGCCATTGCCTTTCATTAGGGAGGGAGAGGAGCAATAGAAAAAGCGGCAAAATTAAGTCCGACCCTCCTGAAAACAATCCTAGGTCCAACTCTGTTTTGCAGCCAACAATCCGTCAATATATTATGTTTATTCTGTTCACAGTGTGTTCACTTACATTTCATCAGCATTGTTTGATTGTTTTCACAAAAAAATTCGCATCTAAATGATTAAATGAAATATTGATAATAGTGGCCTTTTTACGTGCCAGTGATGACATCTCATTAGCATGTTCATTTTTATGAGTTCTAAGAAATTTCTCCAAGTTTACAGAAATTAAGTATGTCTTCATAATGTCACATAACCAAATAACGGTGTACTGAATATTTACAATATTATGCAAAAAAAAAAAAAAAAGTGCCATATTCTGTAGATTTCTTTAATCAGTCGCTAAAATGTTTATATGAATAGAAAATAGTTAAAGAAAATCTGAAACCTACGTTCAGGCTGACCTCTGAGAAGCCAGTAAGCAGGCCAGCGAACACTGTCTTCCAGGCAAAGGATTCAAAGACCCTAGAGAACACAAAGGAAAGTACGTCAACTGACAAAGAAAAGATCTAGCAAAGAAAGGTCAACTTTGTGAAAATGTTGTTTGATCTCAGTGGTAAGTTCGAATATAGGACAATATTCTGAACAAGAATAGCTGAAATCGTGCATGAAATGTTTAAAATAGGTCCAGAATATAACTTCCATCTTTACCGAAGGCTAACTCGCCTTCAGAGGCCTCCCTTCTCACACGGGGTGGGACAAAATCTCGAGATCCGGGCTTGGGGGGAAGGAGGGAAGATGGACTCGATAAGAGTTGACTAAAAAATCTGTAATGTCAAAAAGTTTATTGATCAAATAAATACAAATAAAAAAATATCGATCTATAATAAATAATATCACGTGCTTTCCTCATACTCAGACAGTAAAACCTAATTATGATTTAAAAATAAAACAAATAAAATAAATGATATGGAACTATTTTTATTAATCAAATACACTCCATTACTCTCCATACACTTCTGCCCAAGTGTTGGTAACTTTTCCATTTCCTGTGAATAGAATGTTGAATCGCTATTATTAATAAATTCTGAAAATTCATTTTCTAACAAATTTTGATCATTACATTTTTTTTCTTTAAAACATCGGCCCAGATATGTAAAAAAAATGGTAGTCCACAGGAAAGAGGCCTGGAAAGTAGGATGGGAGAGGCAGAGTCTTGTTTCGGCAAAGAAGTGACGCGCAAACTTCAGGACTAAGATTTTTCTGTCAGTTTGTTTAATGCATGAGGAACCCAAGTCTCAAGCTTTTTTACCTTTCCAATTGCGTTGAGGTGGTAACATTAAAACATTTAATCGATTTGCTAACTGAGAGTTTTCTGCAAGTTCTCCAACAGTTGTTCTGGGATTTTCTACAACTAAAGCACGCTAAACATCGTCATCAAGGGAAGAAGTCCTTCCACGACCATTTTTGTCTTCAAGGCTGAAGCCTCCCTCTCGAAATTTTTTAAACTATCGTTGAGCGGTGCACTAACTCACATTGCCATCTCTCTAGACTACATTAATGTTTCTGGCCGTTTCGGCTCCGTTCCGACCGAGTTTAAAGTCGTAAAACGAAATTATGCGAAAATCAAACTTTTAAATCTTAGTAAAAACTGAATTATTTCCAACTATTGAAAGGCTACAGAAGATAAAAAAACATTTTTATTTGGAAGAGGATTAATAAGTGTTGACATACATACAAAGAATGATCCCTCAAGCGTAAACAGTTTCTTATATAGAGGGATAATATAAAGAAAACATGAAATCCTGCATTATTTTCCGGACAGCCCATGAAATAGGTAATGCCACGTACGTAGCCTCCCCTTTTCTAGTTGAAATGAAGATGAACTATATTTTTCTAACCACCAATAGTAATTGAATTGTTTAAAATATAAATTGTAGTGTTTAGCTGAAATCTTTAATATTACGTTAAAAAGATTATTATTATAATAGGATGATAAGAGAAAGTTGCGTGATGCGCACACAGCACCAGATTTTCAGCATAGGCTACGGTTTCGCTAAACCAGAAAAATCGCAGATAGCTTTACTATTCTATATAAAAAGCGCCTAAATTGAACTATTTCTTTGCCCAATTTCCTGTTCTGTTTCTGAGACTTTCCTTAATCGACTTGAAAAAGGAGATGAACAAAGTTTAACCTCCTGCGATCCCTCACGGACCTACAATCAATTAAAAAGGAACAGAACTAGTTCACGGGCAGACAGATGTTCGAAAGTTATGGAAGACTGTGTGGCCTGGCGTTATTAATGCGTGGAGTCAAGGGTGCTATATTTCCAGTAGACACAGGCGGATGCTATCCCCTTCACAGCCTGTATATCTTGTCAGGGTGTGGTTCTTATTAGCTTTGTATAAGCTCTCTGATTTATTTCAGTAAACCGATCTTGATTTAGCATTTTCAATACATAATGATTGTGATAAAGGAAATATTGAGAATATAATAAATAACAACAGGAAAATATTTTGAATGAAATTGGTTCATAAATAGGCTTTTTATTCGAATTTCTCTGAATAAAATAGACTATTGCACTGGATCGATCTAGACTGAATCAAGGCTATTGCACTGTTTTCTTAGCAATAATAAAATATACCTATATTGTTTAAAAAGTTGTTTGTAAATTGCTAAGAGAAACTTGCGTACGTGTCGTAGCCATAACAACTTCATACCCGTAGACGTATGTTGGCAACAACAACTTTTTAAGAAGTATGAAATTATTTAGTGAAATGATTGAGTCATCCACTGCTACTACGTCGTCTGGAAAACTAGAAGTTTTCATTCGCCCTTTGCCGTCTCATCTCAAACAAACTACCTCAGCGGAAGGTACTTCGTTGTAGGAGTTAGTGAGAGCTTATTAGCTCCTGTTGTACTGCTTGCGGAGTACCACAAGGCTCAGTTCTGGGACTAATCATGTTCATCTTAAATCATCTTTACTGCGCTTTAATCTCAATTCAGCATCTGAAAGCTGCCTATTCGGGTGACATAGGAGTCTTGAGTCCCCGAGAACGGGGAGTCCAGCGCAAACGCCCGATTCCGGGACATCGCACCACCTCCCAGTTCTAGAAGGTCTGGAAGGAAATACGACTACCAGGAGAGTGAATCCTCCTCACTCGTCGGAAGGAAGACTCATTCCGCCGTAACAGTTCATTTTCCATGTTTCTTAATACCCCATCCCATTGCTTTGCTCATTTGATGATGTCGACGTCGTTTTTTAAAAAAAACTTAAAAAATTAAAAACTTAGATTTTAATTTATTATGGAACGTAATGACTACCTCTATCGATTCCCGCTCACGATATATCGAAAAAAAAATTGGAAATGATCTAAAAAGGGATTATTGATAACGTCAACACCAAATACTAACGACTCTGAGTCGTCATTCTGGCCTTAACCAGTGCTAAAATCCTTAATTATAATATATATATATATATATATATATATATATATATATATATATATATATATATATATATATATAAATATATATATATATTTTTTTTTTTTCGGTTGGCTCTACAGACCTTGTAGATCTTTGGCCGCCTGAACCAGACTTCTTGGGCCACTGCTTTCCAGTTTGCTGCATGCAGCTCTTTCGCATCTTTGTTGATCCTATCTATCCATCTGGTTTTTGGCCTTCCACGCGATCTCTTACCAACTATTGTGGCATTCATTGTTGTGAAAAGGAGTCCTGATGGATTGCTTCGAGCTACATGCCCCGCCCATCTTAACCTCCTTGCCTTCATATCATGAGATATTGACTGACCAGTTTCTGTGAGAAGTTCTTTATTGGTCTTTCTTCTCCAGGATTTTAGATTAGACAGGATTTTAGATTAGACCTGTGTTCCAAGCCTCCGGTATCCTTTCCTCCTCCCATATTTTCTGGATTAGTTCTAATAGCTTGGTTCTTAGAGTTTCGCCTCCATCTTTAAACAGCTCTGATGGCATGCTGTCCAGCCTTGGGGCCTTTCTTCTTTTAAGCCTGTCGATGGCTATTTCCACATCCAGAATGTCTGATTTTTCAACCTCTTGCGGGTCGAGGTCTTCCGTGTTGTCCATGTCTTCTTCGTTTGTGGGGTTCCCTTGGTTGAGAAGCTGCTGGAAATGTTCTTTCCAGATGCTTAATACCTTTTCTTTTGATGCCGTCAGTTTGCCATCTTTTCCTCGCATTTGCGTGTTTCTCGCTTTATATCCTACCCTTTCTTTCCTGATGTCTGCGTAGAATTCGCATATATTTCCGGCCTGCCAGTTGTCCTCAATAGTTTGCAGTCTTTCTTTGAGGAAATCTTTTTTTGCTTTTCTCATTATTCTGTTTGTCTTTGTCCTGGGGGGGCGGCGTATTTTTTCAGCGTATCATGATCAGCTTTGGCTACGGAGAGAACTTTATTTTTTCTTCTTTCCTCCACTGCCTTTTCACATGCTTCTGTGAACCACTTCTTGGCTTTTCGTTTCTCCTGAATACCTATTACTTCCTTAGCTGTTTCTTTAGCCCAGTCTCTAATGCCTCCCAGTGTTGATCAACCGTGAGGCCCTCTGAGTCCAAGGGTTCGAATTTATTCTTCAGCTCAATTTGGAATTTAGCTTTTAATTCAGGATTTTTCAGATTATGGACTTCGTACCTGTTTCTTTCCACATGGTCCCCTACTTTGTTGATTCGCTTCAGCCTCTGACAGAATTTGATCCTAATCAGAGTGTGGTCCGAATCACAGTCTGCTCCACGATAGCTTCTTATGTCTTGGATGGAGTTCTGATGTCTCTTATCTATCAGCACGTGGTCAATTTGGTTTTTAGCACCTTTAGGGCTTTACCCAGGTGTACTGGTCCACTATCTTTTCTAGCTGATCGTAGAAATTATCCTTCACCTCACCATCTTTATCTTTAGTTGGTGCATATACGTTAATAATCGTGGTATTAAACCAGCGACCTCTAATTCGTAATACACTTATCCTCTCGTTAATCGGGGTGAAGTTTATAACTGATTTCCTTGCAGCTGGACTAACTATAAATCCAGTGCCAGCTGTTCCGTTTTTGGCATTTCTCCCGGTGTAGAACAGTGTGTGGCCATCCAATAGTGGTTTCACCACCTTCTGGCCATCTCACCTCTTGTATGGCTGTTAACGTTATGTTGTACCTCTTTACTTCATTCACTACCGTTTGGGCGGCCCCTGGTCTGTATAAGCTCCGGACATTCCATGATCCAAGATGGAGTCCGTTATACAAAGCCGGGGTCGTTACCATGTTAAGACAGTCAGATTTTCCGAGGCTAGTTTTAGGTTTCGTAATATTTGTTTTTTGACAGGATAGGGTTATCAGCCCTATGCCCAACCCCCAACCTGGAGAGCCAGGAGCTATGTCAGACACAGGGGTCGCTCACTTCCCTGTGACTCTCAGGGTAAGGACATTACTGTCCCTATGCGGGCATCGAACCCGCGCCGTATTGGCCTGAGTAATCGGGTAGCGTTATTTTCCTCCATAATTAATTAATTAATGTCTTTTTTATTTTTAATTATTTTATTATTGCCTGTGGAATCTCGGGACCGGGATTCGAAACCACAACCTTTGGGTTTGTAGGCTGATGCATTTTTGCATTTTTGCAGGTGCTTTAACCCACTCGGCCACCCCGGCCCTATATATATATATATATATATATATATATATATATATATATATATATAAGTTAAGATGGGACTTACATCAGTATAGCTACTAATTCCAAACTAGCATTATAAACATTGTAAATAGCATATATAGATGATTAGAATCTGAATAAAGTCAGTGTTTAACCAGCTTTCATGTGAGTACTTTATCTTCCCATTTGCTCTTTTTGTTTATTTTTTGCGTGGCGAAGCTCTTAAGTTATATATATATATATATATATATATATATATATATATATATATATATATATATATATATATTGCTGTTTGGAGAAAAATCGTTTCATGTGTTTCCTGTAAAGTTTGTTTAAAAACGACATTGATATTATCTTGTTATCATCACAGCAGAATACCGTGCTGAAACATATTGTGAGACACATCTCATTACAGAGGTCAAAATAGGACATACTCCACAGGAGCCTTCCATCGTCCATACCGGAAGGACACCTAGCTAAAACTGAGGACAAATAATTAATTGGACTGAAATAAGACAACTATTGAAACCCCATGACTAGAAAAAGATTCCGAAAACCTGAACTCCTAAACATATCCCACACTCCATAACTCCCTAACAATATATCTTATGTAATAGAAGAGATCCCGCCCCACCTACATTCTTCATGTCCTGATAACAATCCCTCATATCCAAGGGGCTTAGAAAAAAAAAATGATATGAATATCGATGCGTCGAATATGTTTACGGTAAGGGGACCAGACCGATAATTTGTAACTGTAACAGGGCTGTCACCTTAGCTGTTTGAAACGTGACAGGAAAATGCCATAGCAGATCCTTTGTGTATCCTTTGCTATCCTTTAGATAGAGGATCAACCATTAAACATTCATTACGTTATGCGTTCCGGCTGCATTTACAGCGAAAATACTTCTAGCATTATTTTTATTAATTCAATTTTTAAATAATATTTCTTATTTAGTAAACCAATACATAATTTATAATAATATTTCTCTTTTATCAGTAGAATTGATCCTTAGTCTCCCTGTCAACGCCAGATTATAATAATTTAATTGCGTATATTGTAAATTTGAGTGTTTAGTTTTGATACAAACAGTTTTTTTTTTTTTTTTTTTAAGTATTTATTTGTCGGTTGACGTATGCATGATAGTATAGAAAGATCAATCTAATTAGTGATTGAAAAATTATTTGCCACTTCTATAATTTTGTTATAGAAGTAAATGTTATAAACAATTCAAAATACAGTTTGGTACCTTTTCTATTTGAAATAATCTACTATTATATTTTATATAAATAATATTATATAATAATTAATATTATATAATAATCTACTAATATTTCAGTTCTGTAAATAATTGAGTGATTGGCTGGCGTGGCCTAGTAATAATGTCTTGCAGACATTTTCAATGAACAAGGTAAAAACAACAATAACTAATTTATAAACGGCAATAAAGCTTTACTTAGATACGTTTCAGGCTTTCATACTTTTTATATTCCCTCACTCTCCCACTTTCTTTCAAAATAACGTATTCACACAATAATTTCACACTCATTTCCACGGGAATGAAGCTGTCAAGACAAGTGCACGAACGGACACTTATTCTCTTAGAAATTTATTTATGGTTACTGATCCTTTTCTAGGGGTCGTAGGGTGATAAATCCTGTGATGATATATGTTATAATCCCGATGTAATAAACCCTAAATTTTTATTAAGATGTTCAACATCTAAAAATTTTCCAACTGACTGTCACTAGGTTAACTGTTAGCGTGTATAGACAAGGACACTTCCGCACTGTCACACTGTCGTGACAATACTACGATGATAAAAAAACTCTGAACTTGTAAACGAGGCTTTTTTTTCTGTGTTTAGAGGTATTATCAGAGTAACTACCAATTCACACACATAATTCAATCAATGGCATGATTCCTTAAAATGTATTCTCACCGAAAAAAGAATCAGTATGATGAGGTATTCCTGAAGTAAATTTTGATTATGATTTTTAAAGATAAAAAGGAATCAGAAAAAAATAAAGTGAAATTTTGATTGTCATTGAGCGAATATATATCAAATGATAATAAACGAAAATTAAATACAATTAAAGCAATATTCAAATTTATTCTTTGAAGTTTTTTTTTTTTTTTTTTTGGAATATGGATATTTTAGGAATATATTGCAACGCAACTGAGTTTCATGTTGAGAATATTTTACGGCAGCCATTACTCTTTGCGACATACTCGACCGCAAAACCGTATCCCAGATCTGTTGACAAATGGTCGGCTGCTGGTATAACAAATTGCACTACCCCAAGACTGTTAGATGTCGAAAAAACTCTCGATACCGAACGGTGTTTCGGATCGCTCTAGGATTGAAAATTGAAATAACAACTGAAGTATTATGCTATTATAATTATTTATTATAAATTGTAATATATTCAATACACCTTTTAATTTTAGAAATAAAAGCTAACTAACGTAGCTGTTAAACCTGTACCACTGCAGCGCATAAAGGGTCTTGGAGTAAGTACTTGGAAAGGAGATACAGCTTCTTGGCCAACGCTTATACTAGGAGTTGTTTTATTAATTTATAATCGGATAAACAGAATATGAGATACAGATTTTAAAATCGAAACGTTATTACGTGGCTTCCAAATTTTTATCCCCCTCGAAACTAATTTTTTTTTTTTTTTTTATGTTTTCGATGATATTTTCAGCATAAGAGTTATTTGGTGCGCTGAATCAAAATCGGCCATAATTCTGGATGTGAAAAAATTTCTAAGCCTGGTATATCCAATAACCGAAATATTTTTTCAATTTACTTGACCGAAAAGCAATTATTTTTAAAATTTTGTATTTTACCTTTAATATACACTAAAAAACAAATGTTTAGACGGAAAAGTATAGCCGATATCATTTTGCAAACTCGAGATGAAAAATAAAGGAGTTTCAGCTTGTTTTCTAGGGCCCTTGGAACGAACGCCAACTCACATGATCAGTTTTGGATGTAGAATCACCACAAAAAATTTGGTTCAAATCGGTGACCCATTGAATATATCTTCCCCTTTAAGTTTATTCTGTCTTTCACAAGCTAAACCCAGTGGTAGATCAGTACATCTGCCTAACTTTTTGGACCTACCTATGAGTTTTTATTTCATCTCTTCCAAATCCAGAATCTTCCTATATTCTGATCTGAGGTCGAATTAACATCTTGGCTGAATTACCAACCTCTAAGGATGTGTCGTTCCAAATTTTTACCATTCCTCAAATGACGATTCTTATAACCTACTAAAACTAAAATACCTGGACCATTAGGGGCCCGGGACGGGTTTATTTTTGAGGTCCCGCTCTTATAACAAAAAAAAAAAATTATAATGACAGCTACCCTTTCATTGCCTAAATCAGATATTTTTAATTTTTTTGCAATATAGTTATCACTGAATTAAAATAAAAATAAAAAATCTTGTCCTGGGGCCCCTCACTAATTGTCCCCTCTCCCTACGTATGCCACTGCTTATGATCAATGTTATACTTATCATGATTAAATGTTAAACATAAATATTGCGAATGGTAATATCTTAAAATAGATTTAAATTTCAATTATAAATTCAGGAGTTTATAAAAATAAAATTAATTTATTTTATTCTGCATTTAACATTATTGATTTTTAAAAAACAAACAATAAATATAGAAAACGTCTTTCTTATAATTCTGATTAATAAATTTTAGTTCAACAAAATTGATAATATTTAGCAATTCAAAATTGATAAAAAGAATGATAATAATCATAATAAACAAAAATACAACTAGAAAAATAGAGAAAATTTATAAAACTAAACAGAAATTTATAACAAAATATATATTAAAAAATAATGACAATACAGATGATAGTAATAATCAGATTTGTAACAAACAAAACATTTAAAATTATCAGAAACTATTTAACAAAATGGCATCTGTCCCATTATTTATTTTCAAATTATTTTAGTTGAAGTAATAATAATATTTGGATCAGAAAGTTTTTATTTTATTTATAATATCTACACAATGGGTTCCTAGATTCTTAATTATTGTTGTTGTCGCTTTCTCTTTCTTCTTCTGTTCATTGTACCCAATAATAGGTTGTTGTACAAAAATATACAAAAGTCTTTGTGCATAGAATAAGTTTTATTTAAATTTCAGTATAAAATCTATTCATTAAAATTATTCTTCAAAATATAGGCCATCATTGGCAATTACTTTAACCTATCTTTCTACCAGAAGTTGAATTTGGTTGTTCTTGGTTTTCAAGGCGGAAAACACCTCACATCCTGATTTGACATTCCTGTTGTTTTTGAAGTGCCTTTCAAAAAATGTGCCATCGACCGTAAAAGACCACAGACAAACAAAAACAGCGCAATGTCAGGGATGTAAGGAGGGTGGGGTGAGATGTTAACACCCTCCATTTCCGAGAATCTTTCTTTGATTAAGAGTGAACGATGGGCAGGAGCTTTGTCTTACTGAAACATCACTTCAATATGATTGGCCAAAGCAGGGACTCTTTATATGCTCTTTCGAGTTGTTCACAGTAAAACTAAACGTCAGTAGCCCTGCCATTTGGAACCAGATCAAAGTACAAAACATCCTCAAAATTCCACCAAAGAAAAAGCATTATCTTGAAGGCTATTGTTTCCAGTATTGAACCGCCTGAACCAAAAAGCTACTGTATTACGATGCATCAGATTTTCATCTTCCACCTCACAAATTTTCTCAGCAGCTCCTTTCGCACTTAATTATTTCTTCCAGTAGGGCCTCAGAAGACCACTAATGACAATTTTTTCTTCCAGCATTATTAGTGAAATTTATAAAATAGAATGAAAGATAGAGACATTTGGTATACATAATTAAATAAAGGGTTAGTTAAAGTAAATATTGATATATGCATTGCTTACATCAATATTGAATAAGGATTCAAATGGAGACTTTAATTTCAGGAATGAATTAATGCACAAAGTCTTTTGTAACAACTTAGTATTTTAGAACTCTTTAACTTAAATTTATGCTGTAATTTGATGCTATGAAATGAAAATGCTGTTCCATACATATTGTTTAACGTTTTAACAGTTAGAGATATGTTGCTTGATTCATATTTACAATTTTTTTTATGTCTCTCCTATGTAGACAGAAATAAACAAAAGTAACAGTCAACTAAAAAACTGATACTAACAATAAGAATCTAGAAACCCATTATGTAGATATTATAAATAACGTAAAAAAAACATCTAAACTATATTAGTAATTTAAACTAAAATGATTGGATAATAAATAAATAATTTAAAAAAAAAAATGGTTACGCCAATAAATACTAAACAGGTCCAGTTTCTACGACACGTCCCTACCGACCTCAAAGTTAGGTGGCTAAAACCCTCCGTTTGTGGCTTTCTCTGAGGGCGAATACTCTTCGGACTGTACCTCTTCCCCCAACTAATTCTGGAAGCGAAGACCTTCCTCAGCGGTCACCTTTCCGCGAATTTCCAAGGCGAATTCCTTCAGGTTTTGCTCTTCATAAGTAACGTTGTTTGACCCTTCGATATTTCGATCATAAATCCGCTATCAACAATCTGCCATAAACAAAAACTACCACTGATGACTCTTTCCTCCCCTCCCCCCCCCTCCATCATCAGAAAAAAACCCACACAATGGTCAGCTGATTCGAAGCGGGGTCAATCAGGCCTCCTTTATTTTACGTCCGTCTATCAGCGACTACGTGACTCGACTCGTCCATGTCTGTTTGCCTGCTTGCCTTTTTTATTGGGTCACTTTGATTGTTTATTCACGGAGTTCTGCAGAGTTAACTCTGGAATTCGTAAAACTGACAAATATTTTATTGCTTCTTTATAACGACTGTCTCAGCGGTGGAGGAGTTGCATCACCGCATACAAATTTAAGGAAAAGATGGGCAAAACATGTGACTTTTATATAATAGCAAAAATTGTAAAAAATTTATATATATATATATATATATATATATATATATATATATAGGAAAAATAATTTCAAGCACAAATTGCACTCCTGTATTTTAGAAAAAAAGTATTTCAAATACAAAATACTCCAACAAAAGTATTTTGGCCACAGAATTCACTCAAAAATATGGAATGATAAACAAAAAAATAATTCATCAGGCGAAGACAGCAGATTTTTGAGATCATATTAAAATTATTACAAATCAAATTGGAACTTTTTTTTGTCGAAGTGATCATTTTATAACATCAGAACATCCAAATGGGGAATGAAAAAAGTTGGAAAAGGTACACAAGTTTATTCACGAGAAGATGTAATTGCAAAATCGAAAAATCTCATAACACATTCTATGTAATACGGGTTTAATTTCATTAAATATTTTTTTGATGTTATTTATTTAATATCAGCTACTTTGAAAATTATTTAATATCGGTAAGAATATTTAATATCGAAAAATTTGTCTAAAGGAAGAAAGAGAAGATTAGTCTGAATGTAAACGTCCAATTTTTTTTTTTTTTTTTTGTATCACAACTATTTAAATTTCTTTCCCATAATTTATTCATATTTAAATATAAAAAAGAGCAAAAACTCAACAAGAGACATAAATTAATTACTATAAACAATTATAAGATTCCAAAACACAATGCCAATAAATACAAACAATTAAAGATTCCAAAACATAATCTATAAAATACCGGCAACCACCTAACCAGTCAACGTTTCGCCAATTCAAGCATCATCAAGACATACACCTAAAATCACATCAACCGTCCAGAAAGACGCTTCAAACAGTTATAGCACATCACTGCAAGATATCCAATCACGTACTGAGGGCAAAGGGAAGCAGCATAACAACAGCTGAGAAGATTATCTTTATCTTTTGTAATGGTTATTAGGTTTCCGGTATTTTAGAGGCTTGGAGCTTTGTATTTTGGAATCTTCCACTTGTTTAGATTTTTTCATATTATTTAATGTCAATATAAAATATAAATTAAAGGAAAAAATTACTTGTTTTTAAATAAATATACTTTATTTACATATATTTTATTTAAATGCAAATTTTAATAATTTAGTTTTTTTGAATTTAAATTGCAAGTTACGAAATACAAAATAATTATTTTTTGTATTTTGTTGCTTAAAATTACAAAATGCCCAACTATGACCTAAGATAGGTACCGTTAGCTTTATCATAGAAGCATTTTTTAAAGGAATTAAGATTTGGACCGGGTTCAATCAACCTGTTTACAATAAACGCTATTAATAGCTACTTGGATGAAAAAGTAGAGGTTTCCTAAAAAAACAAATTAGTAAAAAAGAAAGTATATCCAACAGATTCGGTAGGCTTTGTCTATGGCCATGTTGAGAAACAAATTTAGTTTATTTTTCTTTAATAGGCTTATTTTATAACGAAAAACTTACTAAAGATAAATTATAAGAACATACATAGGAAAACATGTTCAATTTAAAATCAATAAAACAAACTTTAACAATTTCGGGCTTTATCATAAACACAGTTTAAATATTTCATTAAATACAAAATTATTAAAATATTCCACATCCTACGCTGGTCAATAGTTAATCATATCCCCTTTGAAATCGTAATAAAAATGCTAAATCATTTGTTTCTGATGGATTAGGCATTATTTGATTTTATTTTTTGTAGTTACAATATAAGAATGCAATATACGAAATAATTAAGTAAGAATACTTACAGCATAGAGCACTTTGATAAGTATTTCTTTACATTGTAAAGTTGAGTTCATTACCTGAAAAAAAGATAAGATGAAATTTAATTAATACGAAAGATTAGACATTGGAATAAAAATTGCATAAGTATTTACATTCATCGAAAAAATATTCACTAACCAAAATTCACTATAAATTTAATGGTGAAAGTTGTAAGAGGGTGTTGTTAACTTCTAGAAAATGTGTAAAAAAAAAGATTACATTCCCGTAGTGCATATGGATACATGGATTTTTGGGTTAGAAAATTTATTCAACTAAATCTAGCATAGAAGAATTTTTGAGGAATTTATAATGAATGTTTAACTATAGAACAATCAATATAGAACAAAATTAAATAATTACAAACAATGATAGATGAAATAATTTTGGACTAAATATTAGAATTAAACAAGAATAATAAGAACCAATCAAATTAAAAAAATTGAAGCTAAAACTTTAATTTCATATGTTTTGTCGTATTAATTGCAGAATATGTGTACTATTCTTTTTTTATCTACAAAAAAATCTGTGTATCAATAAGGAACTATTTGTTTTTATGTATTACCAAAGTAATTTCCTCCAGATTTAATTGTTGTTCCAAGAAAATACCAGAGTTTTAATTTTATATTTAAACCAGATTATTTTCTTTTCTATAAAAAAACAAAGTTATCAAAAAAAATCTCTTCTGTACTTTTAAATGGGATTAGAGAAGATTTTTAAGCCACTGAGGCGTATTTCTGGATGTTGCTTAAGCGTTCGATACAGTCTGGCACCAGAGCCATTCTTTAGGAATAAGACTATTTTACAGCCAATAAAAACTATTTTATTCTTCGACTATTCCTTTGCTAAAGATTTTTCTGAGTTCAATAAGGCTCAGAACTTTTTCTTTTTGATCTATCTCCGTAGAAGTGTGTCCATAGCCATTCCTAGAATTCTCTAGAATCTAAATCACATGTACACACGTGACGTTTAAACGTCATTAGAACAGAAAAACACTAGAAATTAGAAGAAGAATGAGAACATGAGAACATATCACTTTCCACACATAGGAATTTTGCATTTTAAACTGTAATGAAATTTGATCCAACCTCAAGTTTATTATTGTGTTTTTATTATAATTATTTATTTTTTAGTAACGCTGTATATTTCGACTTGGTCCGGATTGGACTTAAATATGATAGTATATGCATTTTAAATAATTTTAGTATGTATATGGAATTTATTAAAATATTTAAGTATATTTAATTCTGTGATATGTTATAAATTGAACTAAATAAGGGCCTTTTACAGAGATGCCTGAGGATTGCTTGTAGGCCGAAAATTGGCATCGTAATAAATAAATTGGTGAAATAGCAACAGCCTGCCTTCATTTCCAAACAGTAAACCTTAAAACGGACAATGAAAACTAAAATTTATATTAGGTGGATATAAGTGGTGTTCATGCAACTTGGATTAAATACTAAATGTGTTATCTAAAATGTTATTTTGCTGAGGTAATGTTATGCATGTTTTTTTTCAAGTTTTTTTTTAAATGCCATTGTGAAATAAAAAGGCAGATTTGCTTGACTATGAGGTTAAAAATGTCTTAAATGAAAGCATATGTGAAGATGAAAAAGGCGATGTTAGGTGAAGTTGTTTGCCCTCTTTCGTCCAACGTTTTGCTGATTACTTCCGCATTATTTTTTTGCATTCCATTTTACTTACAAAAAAAAAAAAAAGGAGTAAACGAAACGAAAGTAAACAGGTTTACCAGATCCCGGATATCGAGTGTTCTAGCGGGCATATTTACAAGGCAAATGCCAAATCAGTTTCTCGACTCTAGCACACTTAACACATTAGCATAGATTGCATAAATACCCATAATATTAATAAACTAATGATACACGAAACAGAAAAAAAACAATGTACAAAATAAGGACCAATATTTAAAACACAGAACCAGAGTAGAGTAAATAATTAGAGATAGATAGTACAGAATAATAAAAAATTAACACCTTAGTGAAATAAATTGGTAAGGGATGAATAATTGCATAAAACAAATATCTATAAATAGCTTAATAATAGCTTAAGAGTGACAATGAAGAAATGGTAGAAATAGACGCTTTTACAATTTTAATTTAATTCAAAATGGCGATATTGTAAGATAGGTCTTAATAATATGTAAAAATACTAATTTAAGGAGAATAGATTGAACAAAAATTCAATTTTCACATTGTTATAGAAAAAATCGATATTATCAATAATTTATAATGTATTGCAGAAAAAAAATTATGTCTGATGATGGGGATAAGATCCCGAAAAGCCAAAAAATGGAAATGAAATGTGAGTAAACCAACAAATAATGAAATAGAAACCCTAGTATACTACTAATTAATTAAATTCCTGATGGCTTTCCTGAAAATTATAATTAAAGGATGATTGCCTCGTTAGTTTTCCTTTAACTGTGTAAGTGTTAATAAACAAAATGGAACTCTGGATGCAAGCACTATTTCAAAATCAACGGTTATACAAGGAAGTATACTAATATTGTTTCTCTCGGTTCACCTCCATATTAGATACAAAGTAACCCATGAATGTCACATTTATTTGCATTATAAAAGCTCTGGCGTTTTGGTGAAATTATGACTTTAGACAGATGAGAAATATAGGACACGTGACACCAGAATGGCTGGACACCGTAATGGCTTTTATAGAGCTCTAAACTGCTCCAGTTCCATTAAATTCTGAGTAACAGTCGCTGAAATGGCTGGTTGTAACTGCTACCAAGAACTACAGCTGTTACTTTATATCTTATTGCATACGATCCCTACCGACCATACTCTACTGTACTACACTGACCACGGACCCAACTGATCTGAATACATAGAAAAAATATCTGATGTGGACTTCCTTATACGTCTGTTGAACTATAAATCGGTAGCTCAAAAAGTGATTTAGAATTTGATTACTAGTTTCAGAAGATTACAGTATCTCAAAAACGACACTAGGCATCGCGACATCCATCTATTGACAACCGCATAGAAGCTCTTCTTTATGGAAGTCTCATTCCGTAATTATACGTCGTTTTCTCCTTCAATGCCTATTAAACTATAAAATTGGTGGCTCAAAAAATGATCCTGAGTTTCCGAAGATTGAGGTCTATTTATTGACCCACACAAACACAGACATATTCTTGTTTCTGGAGGTTTCATTCCGTTATTATATGTCGTTTTCTTTCAGTAGGTAACTAGTTTCCAAGAGATTTGTTCATGTTCCGTGACAATATTAGAACTGTCTATGTCACTAGATAAAGCATTGGAAATCGACCGTTTCGATGCTTAAATCGAAAGAACCTGCTTGACTTATATCTTATTCTCCTGTTGCAAACTTGTTCAGCTCACAAACGGGGAGGAAAACAAGTATTTACACTCAATTTTAACACTTAAAACAAGTTATAAAATTGTTTAATTAGAGTGGAAAAAAATCGCGTTTGTAGCCTTTATCACCAACCATATGATCTCTGAATATAATTTTGTATGTAAATTTATTATAACCTTCAAGTAAAGTACAGTTCCGGCTCACCAATTTTAACCAAAATCTATTAAATTACTTATATTGATATAAGATTCTAATTTACCAAATTTGAGATGTTTTACATTATATTTTAATATACTTTATATAAAAGTTTTATTTTACAACTTGAGATCTTTTACGTTATATTTTAATATAATTTTTGATGAAAATTTATTATGACCTTCAAGTAAAGCACCGCTTCCGGTTTGCCAATTTAGATCATAATCAAGAATATAATTAAAACCAATATATAAATCATAAATACCAAATTGGAGAAGATTTCCTTTATATTTTAATATTATTTTGGATGGAAATCTATTATGACTTTCAAGTAATGTGCCACCTTCGGTGATTATGTAAAGACCAAAAAGAGAGGCTCACAACTAAATTTTTCAGCAATCCTAAATACAAAATTTCAACTTTCTACTACTAACCGTTTTTGAGTTATGCGAGATACGCAAGTACGAACATACCTACAGACGTCACGAATAAACTAGTCTAAATGGATTCAGTGATGGTCAAAATGGATATTTCCGTTAAAATCTGAAAACCGACAATTTTCGCGATTACAATGTTTTCTTAAATGCGTATAAGGAAATAAAAAATAATCATGTAGATTCTAAAAATATCTGATGTGGACAACACATGACTTCCTTGTATGCCTATTAAACTATAAATCGGTGGTTCAAAAAGTAATCCTGAATTTGGTTACTAGTTTCTGAAGATAGCAGTATCTCAAAAACGATACTCGGCGTCGTGACATCCATCTATTGACACACACACACACACACATTCTCTTGATTTTGGAGGTCTCATGATAACTGGAATTTCATTTCATTTAGCATTAGAAATCGAAAGTTTCGACATTTAAAGCGGAAAAAACCCACTTAACTTATATCTTATTCTCCTTCTGCAGAGTTGTTCATCTCACAAATGGAGTAAAAAAACAGGATTTTACAATCAATTTTAAAACTTAATACAAGTAATAAAATTATTTAATTAGAGTAGAAAAAAAATTGCGTTTATAAACTTTATCACCAAAACATATGATCTCTATAATAAATTTCAATATACCTTTTGATGTAAGTTTCTTATGACCTTCAAGTAAAGTACACCTTTCGGATCTTCAATTTCAGCCAAAATCTATTAAATTACTTATATTGATATAAGAGTCTAATTTACCAAATTTGAGATGTTTTACATTATATTTTAATATACTTTTTGATGAAAGTCTAATATGGCCTTTAAGTAAAGTGCACCTTCCGGTTTGCCAATTTTGACCGAAATTTATTATGTTATTTATATTAATATGTGAGTCTTAAATACCAAATTTGAGAATTTTTTTATAATATTTAAATATAATTTTTGATGAAAATCCGTAATAACCTACAAGTAAAGTACCACTTCCGGTAATTATACTATGACCAAAAAACAAGGTTCACAACTAGATTATACAGTAATCTTAGATACAAAATTTTAACTTTCTACGGCTAACCGTTTTAGAGTTATACGAGATACGTAAGAACGTACGTACAGACGTTACGACAAAACTAGTCAAAATGGATTCAGGGATGTTCAAAATGGATATTTCTGTTGAAAACTGAAAACCGAAAATTTTCGCGATTACAATACTTCCTTTACTGCGTACAAGGAAGTAAAAACAGTAACCATATAGATACTATATCCTTTATCAACTTTTTTACTTCCTTGTACGAAATAAAGAAAGTATTGTAATCGCGAAAATTTTCGGTTTTTAGATTTGAACGGAAATATCAATTTTGACTAGTTTCGTCGTGACGTCTGTACGTACGTTCGTATGTGCGTATCTCGCATAACTCAAAAACGGTTAGCCGTAGGTATGTATGTATTTAGGATTGCTGAAAAATCTAGCAGGACTAGCTGGAAAGATCTAGAGGACCAATCTGGTTGTGGACCTCTCTTGTTGGGTACTACATGATAACCGGATGTGGTACTTTACTTAAAAGTCATTATAGATTTTCATCAAAAATTATATTAAAATATAATGCAAAACTTCTCAAATTAGGTATTACATATATTAGACTTACATATTAATATAAATAATATAATCAATTATTGTTAACACTAGCAGACCGGAAGTGGTATTTTACTAGTAGGTCATATTAGGCTTTTATCAAAAATTATATTAAAATATAATATAAAACATCTCAAATTTGGTAAATAGGACTTATATATCGATATGAATGTATTTACTAGATTTTGGTTAAAATTGGTGAGTCGAAAAGGGTACTTTACTTGAAGGTCATAATAAACTTATATCAAAAGTTATATTAAAATTAAATACAGAAATCATATGGTTCGGTGATAAAGCTTACAAACGCGATTTTGTTTCCAATTCAATTAAAATGTTTATTTTTTTAAGTGTTAAAATTTAGTGTAAAATACTGGTTTTTCCTCCCCATTTGTGAGATGAACAAGTCTGCAGCAGAAGAATATGATATAAGTTAAGTGGATTCTTCCGCTAAAAATGTCGAAACTGTCGATTTCCAATGCTTTATCTCGTGATATTGACAGTTCTAATGTTGTCACGGAACACAAAGAAATCTCTTGGAAACTAGTTACCTACTGAAAGAAAACGACATATAATAACGGAATGAAACCTCCAGAAACAAGAATATGTCTGTGTTTGTGTGGGTCAATAAATAGACCTCAATCTTCGGAAACTCAGGATCATTTTTTGAGCCACCAATTTTATAGTTTAATAGGCATTGAAGGATGTCATGTGTTGTCCACATCACATATTTGCTGATTGCTTTTGTATGACTAATTTATCCATTTTGAGATTTTTGTGGGTTAATAGTATTCAAAATTATTTTGTATATATATATTTCTATTAATAGCGTATAAATCATTACCAAGATCCTAAAAGTACAAATTACCACAAAGTAAGATAAAATAGTGTTTATAGATTGATAAGCAGGAGTAATACCTCACAATTGCTATTTTAAACGATTTCAATATTATAAATACATATTATGTGTTGACATCTTAACCACGGATTGGCCAACAGTTGGAATAGATTCCCATAATCCTATCCTCTACCGAATGCGAGTTCGTTGTCTACAATAAGGATCTCGAAATCCCATGGAATGATTTTGCTTTAAGGGCTTTCGGACCTCAAAAGAAATTCGCGAAGAATTTAGAGTTGCTGCTCAACTGTGTTGAGCTGCCAAACCTCACAGCATTCCGGATCAATCGGATAGACAATGTAAAAACTGAAGAATAGGGAGATCAATCGATGGGAAAAACATAGTACAAATGGCAAAAAGAAAATGGGCCACAACCTGACAAAACAAATCCTAGGCCTAATGCAAATGGTATATGATTCCTTGTGAGTCCAGAATAATGGTTTCTGTCATTGTAATATTGGGTACCTTCTCTAAAAAAACAACTGTTAGAAGCGGGATGGTACCCCTACTTCCGAACCAAAGCTCTTCCACTGAAAATTGTCTTTCGCCGAATTCTTCTCTGCACTTAGGGAATACACTTAGTATAAATGTTCTCCTTTTCAGCTTGTATTTAATGTCTTAATGTCTTAATCCTGATCGTTCGTTTCAAACCTTATTGTGGGATCTACTATTAGTGTTTTTTTATCTTTCGCACTATACACAGGTATATCCACATATCCTGTTGAACTTTCCGTATCTAGGCAAAATACTTCCAGGAAACATTTATAAAGTTTCTTTTCAAGCAGTTCGGCTACATGCTTTTTAATGTTATTTTGCCGTCGGGTGACAAGGAACATGTTGTTTGGGCATTTACCCAATGCATGAGCTGGAGTTTCCGACTCTCAGCAGCATAGTTTTAATTCAGTTTAGTGCGTTTGTCCATTCAGATTCTGCAAGAGTCTTCCGGTCGTTCTTGAATCTGTTAGAACTTGGGTAAAATGGTGCACACCGATCGAATTTTCGAATTTTAAAAAATATTACAGGTAAAACTTGTAGAAAAAATAACGTTCTTAAAAATTATTAAAGTCTAAGTTTTACCTTAAGCCTACTGGAAGCGACTAACTAAGGAAAATTTGAAAAAAGGACAAATTCGTTGACCTATAAAATTTGATAGCAACTGGTCTATGGTGGCAGACGTTCACATTTCAATTCTATGCTTAGAATAGTTTCGGCCTACATGATCAAAAATTTTCTTGATATCGAACCCGTTTTTTAATCATCATTATTATAAATTTGAGGTGATAAATACATTTATTTAAGTAAATATATTTTTGTTGTTTATTGAATTTAACAGCATATAGTTTTATTAATATATAGATGTAGTATTCCGGCTTGAAATGATATACCCTTAAATTTAATTCTTGTCAATAAATCACAAGGTATAGAAAATAACATAAATCCACAGTCAATGTTGTGGACTGTCTGAAACAGGTATCCTAAAACTAAGCTGATTGGTCCAGTCTGTAATTTATGAAAAATATAAATAAAAAATAAATTTATCTCCCTCAACAAAAGATTAAAAAATATCTGGTGTGGCTACTTCCATGACCATCCCTCACCGCTTTGGATGTAAGTCCAATATAATAATAATTTACTGTATCCTCGCTGATACTGGTTCCATAAAGTTTTTTTTTTTTTACGTTTAGCCTTCTAGACCAATTAATTAATGATGTAGCCATCTGAAATGTTCCACGAAATGCATGCTTTAATAGTGAGTTATTCGAAAAACTAACTTTAAAACCATGAGGGCAGAACCCTCTAAGCTAATATTGGTTTAATTATTTTGTATCAAATTTTGTTAACTTTCAAGTGATTATGTAGAATTTTCCGTAAAATATTACTTTTTGAAATGTACGCAAATAAAATTTGCCTTTCATCATAGCATTGTTCCTGCTTCTTCTCGGGAATGTACTACATATGAAAAGTTAAAGGGTTTTAAGAAGAGGACTTTAGGTAAATCTCAACAAAACCTGTAGAAACATTTTGGCTCTACAGCTATAGAAAAACAGAGTTTTCCCTGTTGTGTAGCCGCTATAGCGCACAGAGTGCACAATTTATTACACAGTCAATTTTTTTATTTTTTTTTAAAAGGATTTTCCACTAATGCAGTGGATTTTCTTAACCTAGACATTGTATGGCCTCCTTCCAGGCAATTCTATCCAAGGCCCATTCCTCTTTCAGACCATATCCCATCAAGGATTCCTCCACTTTTTCTTGGTCTACCTCGCCTTCTTGTTCCACCTATTTCCATGAGTGTATGCCTCTTGACAGTCTTCCTTGAGATATTCTTTTTATATGTCCATACCACTTTTACTCAGTCATAAAAAAGGTAACAACAAAAAAAAACACGTTTAATCAATCCGTTCCAGAGATAATTGTGGACCAGACGGAAACCGACCAATAACAAGAAATGTGAAAAAAAATTTGGTCTCAGAAGACTCAGATACGCAATATTCAATATTTAATAACCCAGCTCAGTCTCAATCACATTTCAAGTAACTCAGTCAGCTAAGAAATCTAAATAGTCATTGCCCCCCTCTACACCCCGATTCCTGCGGGTGAACCTACATTGTTGCGGACCTGCCTTCATCGGAGTAAGATGTCTGTCCGGCCCGCTCCCAGTGCGAAAGTCTGTTTCTTTCTATTTCACTGAATGCTCTTATATGTTCTATTGCTCAAGCCCTTCATATGAACTCTCATGTTAATTTCGCGCTAATTCTTATCTAATATCAACCGATCTAATTGCCACAAGTACTGTATTCAAGCCGTATTCTATACGTACTTTATTTTTTCTTTGATATTCTGCCATACTCTCAAGTTCATTTATGTATCCAGTTATTTTCAAGCCAGAAATCTTCGGTTGACATCCGCATGATGGTATAGAAGGATCAATCTAATTTGGGATTGATAAATTATTTGCCACTTCTATAAATTTGTTTTATTAAAAACTAGTTTCGAATGTTATACATTCATCCTCAGTTCTAAAAACACCCAATGAAAACATTCAAATGAAAAAAATCATAAATTCATCAAAGACTCGGGAGTAAAATTAATACATCACGTTGAAAACCGCCTCAAATTAAATACATATGAAGCACTTGAAATAATAAAATCCTTCAAATCCAATCCAGATTTTTTCTTAAATGACCAAATAAATATCTCTAATAATCCAATCTTAAATTTATTCCCACCTATAACAGAAAAACAAATTACTCACCGGCGTTATTGGAAAAGATTCCGACCCTTAAACCGTTTACCTATAAACATCCTACCTACCTTTCGTTCATTGTTAGTACAATGCGAGAAGAAACTAGCACAAACTTTTCTGTTTGATATAATCCATTTAAACCTTGGTGAGTACCAACATGTATTTGATTTCTTGTCTTAATTAAATTCATAATTCATACATTTTTTATAATTCAGATTTATCTTACATCTAATTCAATATGTATAATAATATCAAACTATATTTTGAATTGCTTATTTTTGAATTTTTTGAACTTTTTTTGTGTTTTTAGAACTGAGGATGAATGTATAACATTCGAAACTAGTTTTCAATAAAACAAATTTATAGAAGTGGCAAATAATTTATCAATCCCTAATTACAAAACCTTCATATCTGTCAAGTTCACACTTCCTTTTATTCTACATCCACGTTCCTGTCTAAGCCTTGCCTTGTATCGTGTCTGTGAACTCTTTACTAATTCTATTCACCACATTCTCATTTCGTAAGTGTTACATAATCGTTGTATATTCTATATTTATGTTCTTGTCTCTTTACATCTTTTTTAATCATTTTAATCACTTTGTTCGATTATTTTATATGCAATCATTGGTTCATTATAAATCTATTTCGTTTCCATTTCACTCCAGGAATTACTAAAGATAAAATGTGTAAAATGGTCTTTCGTTGTTAATTAATATAATTACGTCTACACGCAAACGTACGCTAAAAACTACACATTCGCAAGCAGGGCTAGAAAAGAAAAAACTAACACAAATAAATGCGCCCGACACTTCCATTCTTTACCTACCTCTCGCAATCCAGTCTTATTTTATTTTATCTAACAGTAAAACTAGAGAGTCGTAAAAACTATAGCGCAGTCCACTATCACAGTATGCTAATTTTATGACCGAACTCTGACCAGTATAAACTTTCTTCTTGCTTCTTACTTTTGCTTAACTTTCATTTAAGGGAAGTAGAGGAGGGAGTTAAGACCGAACTTCTTGAGACTTTAGAGATAGCAAAAGTCTGTTTCTAATTAGGTCTGAAGAAGAGTAAAGATGTTATAAAAACTGTTGGATCCAGAGTATATGGAAATGAAGTCTACAGCTCCTGACTTTACTTTTATAATTTGTTATTTTTTAAAACTTATTTTCAAGTATTAATACTTGATAAAGTTCTTAAAGAATAATTGCACGTTAGAAGAAGTAATTTGTGAAAATTAAGTTATGTTGGAGCTGGTGGGGGTTTCTGGATGGTGGCAAAGGGAGTTCGCACAAATAATCTATAAAGTAACCAACTCAAATATGACTTAAAATAACCGGCATTGGTCGCCTTTTGTTTTTGTGGTTTTACTATATAGCGGAGTGGTTGCGATGGACACCGATAGATGGAACCACTCACGCGTTAAAAAAACAGCTTTGGCCACTGGGTCACTTTCTTTTTATGTATTTTATGTTTGCATTATATTTTAGCTTGATTCATATTATTGCGTTTGTTTATTTTTGTTATATTTATTTATGTTAATTTGATTAGTATTGATACCCAGTGGCTAACAATCAAGTAACCTTCTACTGTTAATTAATGTTGTATTATTTTTAAGTTAACAAATGTTTTTGTTCCGAAGTTAACCTTTTTTGTAAAAGGTTAATTTTAGGTTTTTTGTAAAAAGAGATTATTAAAGCTATATTTTGAAACTTATTCAGTGGACTTATTTAGTAGAATCAAAAAGAACACGCAAAAACTACTTCGGCTGTCAGTGAAAAACAGGAAACATCCAAACAATTAGAAGACGTTAAAAAAGCTAATTGTATACAGCGTAATTTTTATTTAGGAAATAATAAGTAATTTATTTCTCTAGACTATAATTCCCTTAATTACTGACATATTTTTCTTGGGACACCCTTTTTGCCCAGGGATACATTCCTTATTAGGGATTGATAAATTTTTTGCCACTTCTATAAAAATTTTTTATTGAAAACTAGTTTCAAATGTTACACATTCACAAGTGTATATCATTGTTATCCATGTTACACAGATGGTAAATAATGATCATTTAAAGGAAGTATGTTAATTCACAAAAATAACAAAACTATTTAATACAAAAATATTGTTTTTAGTACTGAAGATGGGGACCGAAATGTAAAATAATTGATGATAAAAGTTACAATCTTCAGTTCTAAAAGACACAAAAATCAGCAATTTGAAATGCAGTTTGTATATCTATATTTATACATTTAAGGCTTAAACCTTGGTGAGTACCAACAGATATTTGATCTCTTGTCTTAATCAAATTCATAATTCAGAAATGTTTTATAATACTAATTTATATTACATTTAATTTAATATGCATAAGTATATGTATTTTGACGACATTTAATTTAATATGTATAATTAATTGCTGTATTTTAAATTGCTGATTTCTGAATTTTTGTGTGCTTTTAGAACTGAAGATTGTACTTTTATTATCAATTATTTTATATTTCGGTCACCATCTTCAGAACTAAAAACAATATTTTTCTATTAAATAGTTTGGTTATTTTTGTGAACAAACATATTTCCCTTAAATTATCATTATTATCCATCTACATTAATAGTTTTTTTTCCGCAAACAACCAACGTTTCGAAATTCTCTTTCATCTTCTGGGTTTTCCATTCTTTTTTTCTTAATTATGCTATTTTTTCTAATATAAAATACAAAGGTCTGTTTTTTCCATTATACATTATTTCGTCTATTGTGTCCACTATTAAAATTTAAAAAAAAAGTATTATTGCACTAGAGAGTGTCTGCTAAGACTATATCAAGTGTGACATTGATATGCATAAGTATATGTATTTTGACGACATTTAATTTAATATGCATAATAATAACAAACTGTATTTTATTGTAAATTTCTGATTTCTGAATTTTTGGGTGTTTTTAGAATTGAAGATGAATGTATAACATTTGAAACTAATTTTCAATAAAAGCAATTTATAGTAGTGGCAAATAATTTATCAATCCCTGATTAGATTGATCCTTCTATGCCATAATACACACGTCAACTGATACATTCCTAATTTGTCTATACACTTGACTACTCATCAAATAATTACACAATGTATTACAAATTCATAACCTTAAACAAAAGATTTGCTACAACAAATTCAAATTCTTCTTTCACTATAGGTGTCCTGTTATTAAATGGACTGTCACTCAAACTGGAGGCACTCTGCCTGTGACGGGTGTCATCTCCTCAATGGACAGCCCAGCAGATGAATGAACCTCGCCTCTTTCCCCCTCCCTTCCTCACCACCCAAGATCGATTGTGCAAAGCTATTTTTTTGAAGGAGTTTGCTATGAAATTGGCGATGGTAAACTGAATAGAGCCGCCATTAAGGCCAAACCGTCCGAGAGCTTTCGGGGGAGGGTCCGGCAGTTAGGGGTGTCCGACACAATTTTCCAAGTATCAGGTCATCCCATGTGTAATGTCGGTATTTAAAAATCAGTCAGTTTATGTTGATATTACTAATCTCCCCTTAACAATGGAATTGTGTTTACATATTTTGTTTATTATAGCATTACATGCTCTTCTATTTATCATGTTTTTGTTAGAGAAAGTTAGTCAGTCTGTCCTGAAATTTCAATTAAAATGGAACTGATGGCAAACGATGGTGGCCAGTAAAATGTGTCGATCCAAGTTTTTCTGCTAATTCTTCAACTGTTGCAACAGTATTTTCTTCAACAGCAGCCTGCAGGAGTTAGGCGTCAAGCTCTATTGGTCGATCTGTCCGAGGCTCATCTTCAAGTTTGCGGTTTCCCGCTCGAAACGTTTCCAGCCACCTCTGCATTTGCCGTTCACTAATGATGTTTTCTCCACATATATCTGCAAGTTTTCGATAACTTAAAGCAGGATTTTCTCCTTTGTCGAATTTACTAAGCATTGCGTGGCATAAGTGGTTTTTGGGGAGATCCATTTTAATTGAAATTTCAGCACAGACTAAAAACTATCTCCTACAAAAACATGATAAATAGAAGATTACGTAATTCTATAATAATCAAAATATGTAAACACAAATCAATTGTAAAGGAGGTATTAGTAATATCAACATAAACAGGCAGGTTTTTAAAAACCGACATTACTTATGGAATGACTCATGAATATGAGTTAAAATCTGTCGAGAGGTCCGACATTTCTATAGGCGTACCTAAAACTGAATACCATACCCTAATTTCTTGAAAGAAATTCTGTTTAAAGTAAGATCTCTCAATCAACTCCTTTTTCTTACTATTTTACCATATACAATGTTAGTGTACGAGCATTGGTCATACATATTCATGCCTTTTTATACTTATTTAGCGGATAACAGAAATATGATTGTTGTTAAAATTTCACTATACTGTTTAGTCTATACAAATTGGCCAATGGCAACTGGGCGGTGACAGCTATCGCAACAGTTCCAGCTATACACATATTGCCGTTCTTAATTTATTTATATTATAGAATTATTTACAGAATCAACGCAATTATTCCAATAAATATTAAAATCACATCAATTGCAAAAAATAATATGCAGGAAAATCATAAATTCGATTTTTAAAAACAGAAATTTAAAAATTGCTAACAATAATAAATTAAGAATACATATAGAATCGATTTATATAACCAAAGCCATTAATAATGTAGTAAAGTTCAAAACAGGTATACAGAAAATAGGACATTATGTTGAACAATAAATAAAATGAATGTTTAATTATTTAAAAAGTTTAATCAAAATAATATATAAAATAATGAACAATAGTAAGAATCTAGAGGAATTAACAATAATCACAACCAGACTAAGTGGGTCATTAGAGTATCAGACTTAATATATATAGTCTCTATATATAAGAGGGATGTATAAGAAAATAAGTAAGTTTAAATTTTGATGTTTTTAAATTGTTTTTACATTAATTTGTTAGAACTTATGGTAAAGAATTAATAAGTACTATATTTTGTTATGAAATTTACAGAAATTTTCAAATAATGGCGAATGATGAAAGAAATAAATGAAAGTAAAAAGACAAAATAAAAAAAGGATAATAAGTGAGATTTATTCATTATTTATGATTTTCTATTTCTCATTATAGTTTTTATAATATTTAGATCTTTTTTATTAAAAAAATTGTAAGGTGATAAAACAGTAAAATAATTAAACAACACTTAAACTATATAGTATAAAGTAATCACAGTGTTGATAAGAAATACAGCTATTTTTTTTAAAAATGTAATTGCAGATGGGTGAATGAAAAGGCTTGAAAATGGGCATTGATCGTCCGGAACGTTGCCAAGGAATACAAGAAGATAGTAAGAATTAAAAAGAGTTTATATTTCATGAAAAATAAATGATTATTATAAAATTTTATAGAGCTTTTTTGACGCTTTTTAATTTTTGGAGGAGGAAAAACTATTTAATTTAGTATTTATGGTGACCTAGAAATTGCTATTTTTGAATCAACTTATCGCCATCCACCATATTACACGATTACTGTCGGTGTATAGAGAAGGAAATTGCCGCACTGCCACACTATCTCACTGTCAGGGCAATACTACCACGACAGATAATTGCCACTGTGTAAACGAGGCTATCTAAAGGTTCGCTTTTCCGATAAATTTTACTAATTTTTGATTCAAATTACATTGACATATATAAAAGATTAGATAGTAAAGTAAGAAAATGTATCAGTACAGACACGGGTAGCAATTTCCCGGGAGAGGGAAAGAAGACTGAAGAAAAGACTGAAAAAATTGGTTGAGTGATCTACTGTCCTGATAAACGGTATTAGATTAAAAGAAAAGGCAGGAGGGTCCTAGGTACCAATGTCCTTCGTGTAATTTTCAAATCAATGATGTCGCCTTGCACTTTTCTTGTGTTTTTTAAATAGTTTTTATGAAGGAAAATACATTTGTAGATTTAAAACTCTGAAATGTGTTGTTAAACATTTTAATTATTTAACAAGTACACGAAATAAGGCGCAGCTTTCAAACTTTATTGATATCGATTTATAGATTAACTGAAGTTACAAATCTCCATTGGATTATTAATTGAATCTGTTGCTTAATAGTAATTGAAGTTCGTGTACTATATTAATAATTTCAATAACTACCCTGCTATGTTTAAATATTTATTTAACGTTTACTCTTCGACGATACACATCCCCTGGAATTTATAGTCACGACAGTGAGATAGTGTAGATATCCTGCAGTTTTCTTATTCACACGCTGACAGTCAATTGAAAAAAAAATCGGATGTAGAACGCTACACTAAAAGAACAGCTGAAGTGAATATTATGACTAATTCAAAAAATAAATAAAAATAAATCTAAAAACAAAATTAAGAAATTTATAATAAATTCCTAAAGGAAAAAACAACTTTTCTATTTTGTACAGTGTATTTTTTGTTTTGTTTTAATTTTTAGTTGTTGTTTTATTTTTTTTTCTCATTCACTATTTATGTACATAGTTTCAAAATATGAGTGCAGTGACTACAGGTAACATTAAAGTATAGTCAGTAAGTTTGGAATGTGAGGTATTAACGGCTAAGTGCTGTGCACTTCGTCCCTATGCTTTTGTAAATTTTTCGACATGTTCGTAAACTGGTAGGGAGGAGTTAAGGCCCGGAGTGTAGCAGTATTAGCCTTAATACCATATACGGCTGTAAACAACAGCCAGAATGTATATAAGGAGGATTAGAAACTGAATAAAGTTAGTCTTATTTCGGATACTGTGCGTGTTATTACTTAAACCTTTTCCTTTTTTTTTTTTATGTTTGGAGTTGCTGACGCTTAACTGGTGCCGAAAGCCGGGACGAAGCGTTCGTATAAGATTTTTTTTTATTTCTTTTAAAAGACGTCACGGAAAAGGAATTAAGTAATGACCACTGAAGGAGTGCTGAAACCGGCGGTCCTGAACGTGCAGAACATTCCGCCATTACCCCAAGACACGCTAGCAGCAGCGTATTCAAATGCGCCAGAATGGATGAAGATTAGAGTGGCTACGTCACGGGACCTGAGAAATGTCGTATCAGATCTGGAGCGCTTCTCGGGGGACGTAGGTGAGTTAAATCACTATATAAAAGGAGGTGCCTAATAGCACGAATAGAGGCCAAACTAACTGAAGATCTGGTGAACCCTGGAGACACGGAAGCGTTGAAAGCGGCCCTGGTGTGTAGAGTCAAACGCAGCATCCTACAGGCGGATGAGGAGACACCGTGCCCGGTGGTGAAGGAGAGGTTGAAGAAGGTATATGGCGGGGGCAAATGGACACCAGAAGAAGATATCTTCGAGCTATTCAGGAAGCCCAGAAAACGCCCCACCAGACGAAAGGACAGTACGCCGGAGCCCTGTTGGCTAAATTCAACCAAATCACGGAAAAGATGAGAGAGATGGTGAGTGCGGCCGAGACAGCAGGAAGTATGGTATTTGTGTCCACCATCCTAAAGGTACAATTGGCCAAGGAAACTGGGACTAAAGGTGGCCTTCCAGGGGAGCACTCATTCATGGAATGGGCGCAAGAAATGGTGGACATCAGCGCAAGAGAGGAGGAGACCCGGATGGAAATAGAAGAGGTCGGATGGAGCAAGGTAACCTACGGGCGACCTGGGAAAATGCCGTCGATGGGAAAATGTCAGGTGTACATGGACGACCTATTAGTGTTCAGTAAAACTGAAGCCGAGCACGCGAAGCACCTGCGTAGTGTGTTCGACCGGGTCCGCCAGTTCGGTCTAAAATTATCGAGCTAAAAATCATTCTTAGGGCAAGTCAAGTCAAATTTTTAGGACATACCATCACGAAAGAAGGAATCAAACCCGACAACGATAAAGTAAAGGTCATTCGGAAGATGACGGTTCCGCGAGACGTAAAGGGAATTCGTAGGTTACTGGGAACCCTTAATTATTATAGACGGTGTGTGCCAGACATGGCGGAGTATCTTGTATCTCTCAATAGAGTACTAAAAAAGGGAGCAAAGATCATAGTGACGCCGCTCATGGAGAGTAACTGCATGCTGAGTAAATGTATGCAGCGGTTACAAGAGGAAACGGTATTGGCATATCCGGACTTTAAAAAAAACTTTAATGTCACCACGGATGCGAGCGAATACGCGTTAGGGGCGGTGTTATCCCAAGAAGCAGACGGCGGCGAACGCCCGGTAGCATACGCCAGCAGTCGCGTTACGGACGCAGAGACGAGATACAGCGTCCTGGATCGGGAGTTGCTAGGCATTGTGTGGACCGTTGACCACTTTAGACCCTACGTGTTCGGGCGGCGATTCCGCGTAAATACCGATCACAGACCTCTGTAATGGGTAGGGACGTTGAAAGAATCGTCAGCGAGGGTTACGCGATGGAAAGAGCTCCTGGCCCAGTACAATATGGAAATAGTGTATAAGTCCGGGAAAGAAAATGTAGTCGCGGACTGGCTATCCAGAGCCATCATGATAAATGCCATAGAGGAAGAGGGTAGAGGATTATCGAGAGACGTGCGTCAATTTCTGACGGAATTGACACCCGAAAGAGAAGGAGAACAAGGCTCGAGAGAACCGGACGAAGCAGAAGAGTCCATAGGGGAGATGAGCTCGACCGAGGAAAGACCGGCGGAGATGGAAGAAATAACAATCAATGACAAGTGGCGATAAATAATTTGGAAAACCAGAACTTCGGGCCTCATGAAGGTGGAATACTCCCGTTATAGACGCAGCAGGATTAACTCCATATGGTCGCAACCAGGAGCGAGAGAGGGCCAAATTTGTAGAGCGCTGAAGGAGGCGTCGAATCCAGGAGTGACATACCATCTCTACGTTGGAAACGCCACGATTTGGGAGAAGATCAAGAAATTATGGCGGTCCGAGCAAATCGATATGGACCGAAACTTCATCCGCAATAAGCTAATGGTAGAGACCGTGAGAGACGAGGAACGGCAGAATGAGCTGACGCTTGCGTACCACCAAGGAAAGACTAATCACCGCGGGGTGACCGAAACTTTGCACGCAATGCGGCGAAAGTATTTCTGGTGGAGGATGAAGAAATCCATCACAGAGACCATCGGGGCATGTTCCATATGTCTCACCACCAAATACGATAGACATCCCCCAAGTCACAGGTAGACAGGAGGAGACTCCGACTGCAGATGCGCCGTTAGGAGACCTTCAAGTGGATACGTTCACCTGGAGAGGATACAAGTGGGTCACAATCATCGATCTCTTCAGGAAAGTAGCGATGGCCCACCAGATCCATGAACGATCGGCGGAAGCGGTACTGAGAGCTCTCCAGACGTGGTTCCAATTTTACGGAGTACCAGAGCGAATATTGTCCGATGGAGGGAGCGAGTTCGATAATGCTCAGCTTAGGGATGAAATGAAGAAAATGGATGTAGTGTGGCATCTTAATACGCCAGAACATCCTAAAAGTAGAGGGACCATCGAAAGGCTACACAGCACTCTGAGCGACCACTTGAGTGTGTACCAGGTAGAACAAGGGCTGGAGCCGGATGCGGCGATGAGGAAGGCGATAGCGGCGTACAACCACTCCATCCACACGGTAACGGGGTTCTCGCCGTTCGAGATAATTTTCGGTTTAAGGGAACGGCGCAGGAATTACGGGAATACAACGGGTAACGACGAAATCGCGGGAGACCTGTTGAATAACAGAATCTAATTAGGACAACGATGGGAGAAAGTCCGCGCGAAAATCGAGAAGGAGAAGCGCAGTAGGGTAGCGAGGGAAAATCTTCGTGTAAAGGACGTGATGGGGGCGATAAGAATTGGTTCTATAGTTTACCGGAAGATAATTTCCAATAGGGGAAAGGAGCCGCTGCGATACGAGGGGCCATTTAGAGTGATCATAATTAGAGAACATAACACTGTCACCATTGAGAGTGTGTCAGCAAACCAAAAAAGAGAAGAATGGTTCATATCGAGCAGTTAAAGCTGCCAATAGTAGAGCCAGAGCAACCTTAACGAGCTGGAGTGCCCCCGTCTCAGCGCACAGAACTATTGTACACAGGAACATGTACAATGGCGAATTTGGAGTTCAGAAGAGTTATATTTTATTTTTGTCTGTAGGTTTCACATGGATATTTTCTATTTTGTGCAGTTATTTTTTTTTTGTTTTAATTTTTAGCTGTTGTTGTTTTATTTTTTTTTTTCTCATTCACTATTTATGTGAAGTGCTGTGCACTTCGTGCCATTGCTTTTGTAAAGTTTACGACATGTTCGTAAACTGGTAACTCCCGGAGTGTAGCAGTATTAGCCTTAATACCATATACAACAGCCAGAATGTATATAAGGAGGATTAGAAACTAAATAAAGTTAGTCTTATTTCGGATATTGTGTGTGTCATTCCTTAAACCTTTTTTTCCTTTCTTTTTTTTTATGTTTGGAGTTGCTGACGCTTAACTTATATATATATATATATATATATATATATATATATATATATATATATATATATATATATATATATAATTACTTGTTTATATATTTTTAACTTTCTTATTTCCTGCAACAGTATGATTATACGTATCGGGCGCTGATGATCTCGATATTTTGCTCCTAAAAAAAAACAACAATATCAAAACAACCAAGTGCAACATATGGCAGTTAACGTGACAGCTACTGTCAACTATCACCCCAAACCTGATAATGTTACACTACTGGCACGACACTAAATGCAATCATCAAGGCAACTGAAATACATTTTACTCGATGGCAGTGGCTGCGACAGTTTCTTTCATGACTGTAGATAGTGTCAGCAAACTGTCACCATGTAAATGGGCCTATCAATTTCCACTCCAAACCTGATAATGCTACACTACTCGTGATAGAACTAGTAATGTTAATACACTACTACTGATAATAATACTTTCATGACATTAAATGCTATCATCAAGGGAACTACAATACAGTTTACACGATGACAGTGGTTCCGAAAGTTGCTGCCATTGCTGTAGATAGGGGCAGCAAACTGTCTCCGGAGCTCGAATCAGAATAAATATTTATTATTTCTCAAGTTCTCAAACGATTGCCTGATCGTCAATTTTCATAATAGATGCGAATAAACATCTAGAAGAAAAAATAAATAAATATGAACAGTCATCATTCTTATCTACAATACATTCTTTGTTATAACAATAACTTAGTTTTGTAATTTATTTTTTTCAAGAAATAAAATGAGTAACATAATAGACAGTATGGTTAACCGTGAAAAATGTACGTAGGAGAATCTTAGTTGGGGGTGCGGTCAATAAATAAACACACAAATAAGAAAAAAATTATCATATTGTATGCCAGTAATAATAAGAAAGTTAGCAAACAGTAAGATGAAAAAATATAAAGCATAAAGAAAAATATGCTTTCATAATGTGTTAATGTCAATGTGAAAAATAAGGAATATGTTAATAAAGTATAAAGAACTTTAATAAAAAAATGCTAATCATAATGTGAATAATAATAAGAAATAAAGAAAAATATGTTTATGGATAATGACAAAAAAGGTATTTAAAATTATTGTGTTTATTTACTGACCGCACACCCAGCCAAGATTCTCCTACGTAAAATGATTAACATTTGAGTAATAAATAATTAAGTTATTTTCAGTTTTTGTAGGAATACTTAGAAAGTAGTAGATATCTGTATAAAGTTTGTGATATGGCCAATAACCATTTTTTAAAGAAATTGAACATTATTTTCTCTTCAAATTTAATATTTTGATAACTAATTTTCTTTCCTGACACGTAATAGGGGATGGTGTCGTTAATGTTCTCCGACTTTTCAGCTCGGATAAGGAAAGATCTCCCAAAGACTACGATGGAGGTTCGATTGTATATAAATCTCAAGACCCAGAACAGATATATCGGGAATGGACAGAGGATTTTAATTGAAGTAGGTCGAGGATGAATGATAGATACCTTTGTAGAGGAAGAATACCAGGAACTATTATGACGTAACTAGGAGTATTTAAGCCTTCAAACTGGACAAAATTAATTTGAAGCACTTTTTTTACTTTCATACAGCTGCATATAGAAGTATTTGAATGTCAAAACCGGAAAAAAAGTACGAAGTTTCTGAAAAACTCTATTAAAACCATCATTCTTCAGGCTTGATGAACTTACTCTCCGAATTCTTTCAAGATGCCATATAATTCTCTCCTTGTAAAATTCTGGACGGTTTTAATAGACTCTAGGAGATAATACAAAAAAAAAATACTACGTTGAAATATTTTTTTTTTTTTATTCATTGTATTTGAAGCAACACAAAACAAAACGGTATAAGAAGGCGGAATAAATGAATTTAAAGCCACTTCAACTCTTCATAAAATCGAAAGACAGTGCCGTTCATCGGAATCCCTAATATGAAACGTATAAAGCAAATAATCATCCGTTTTAGTTTTGCCCAAAGATCCTGTTGAGGAGGTAGCCTGGATCCTAGGAGTTTTAAATGGAAATAGGTGACGAAAATAACTCTTTAAGATGAAATAAGAAGGGAACATGTTTTTCTGGATAGAGTTTGGTCAAAGATGATTCCAAAGTCGTTTATTGATTATTAATGTTTCTTTTATATTGTTAATCTATAAAATAAATTAATAAACTAAGTTATCACTTAGTCTCACTAGCAAAAAAGGTACAGCTGTGGCAATATACTTCGTTATATTAATTCAGTTATTGATGTAACTGCTGTGAAACAACAGTTATAACTTGTTATGAAATCCGCAATCTCGATAATGGTTCATTTAATCTGAATACACGAGATAGAGTGCGATAGTTTACAGACTTCAAAGAAAACAGGAGAGACAGGGGCAAGAGAACATTGGCAATTACATTAGTCGGATGGAGCTACGTTCTGATTGGGATGGGATGGTATGAGCAAGGCGTGGACAATTTCTTGAAAGCTCCATCAATATCTTTCCAACAAGTGATGTTGCTTTCAGCTTAATCCGATCCAATGAGGCAATAAGGTAAGCTGTTGTGTGTTACCTGAGTTTCAGAACCATCGCATCTATTTTTGTCTGCGACATTGGAGCATATGAAAAGGTTTCTGAAGAATTTTAGAGATATATCTATTATAATATACCTATTCTCTATAGTCCAGGAAAATAATAAAAAATCCGTGAGCAGCAGAGCTCCGTCTCTAAAGTCATATTTTCACTAAAATACAAAATATTAAAAAAAAACAACAATAAAACCCTTCCTGCCTGTTAGAAAACCCTACCCCTGGAGGTGCTCAAATATATCGGGGAAATTTGGAGGGGTTTAAGAGATGCGGAAAAATTAAAAAAAATCAAAAAAACCGAGGGAAGTGTGGGGCCAAGTTGAGACTCCCAAAGAATATTTACCTAGCACCAGCTCCGTTCAAATACAAATTTTAAACGCTATGAACTAATTTGGTGGAGCTGTAGAGATGCGTAAAAGTTTAAAAACGTCGAAGTTTCAGGTAAACTTACAGAAATTTTGACTGAAATATACGGAAGAAAAACCTACATACCGAATTTTAGCTCATTTGGCCCATTTGTATATATATATATATCAGACATCTCCAACATTTTCATAACGATGGTTATGAAACGGATAGAAAACGCAGTCCCGCCCCTCACTGCCGATCTTCGACCCAATGCAATACTCTACTTTATTCGGGGAAAATACGACTAAAAACGGAAAATAAATGCAAAACGACAGGTAGTCAGACTCAGTTTCCACTGGTTTTCAATTATTCCAGAGACGCGGCTGGGAGAAAAGCGCTGGAATCTCCTGTAGTCCTGCATTAACATGCGCATGCAAGGGGCAAAGTTTGGTTCAGTGATTCCTAAGTTGAATGTAACTATTGTAAATATGAATGAATGTGCTCAAAATGATTATTTTTACTGAACTTATTTTATTTATGTTTTATCCTGCTTGTATACTCATTTTGCCATTATTAAATTTTCATTTGTATTGTACATACATTATTTTACTTTTTTTATTATTTTTTCTTTATTCTAAATAAATAAAATGGATGAATACTTACAGCCATATACCTACTGCCCTTATATATGGCAGCTTATATTAATTTTAATACTTTTATATTTCTCTAAAAAAAAAATTATCAATGAAAATCCGATTTTTCGAAATTTCCGATTTTATTAAAAAATACCGCAAATTAATTATTAATATGTTTTATAAAAAAGGCTAAATTTATTAAATTTTGAGAACTATTAAAGTTCTTTACCTTCGCAAGTTACCGAGTTTAAGTTTAAACAAAAAACTAGAAATCACCATTTTGTGAGCATATTTAGGCAAATATTATGCCGCTAAGGAAATCATTCTAAACTACTTCAAAGGGCAATTAGTTTCCTTCAATTCAAGTTCCAATCGACGCCAGTGCGTCTAGTAGTAAAAAATATTTAACTTTGTTGTTCAATGTATGACTCATTTCTAATTAATGCAGCTTAATGCCAAAATCGTGTAAACATATTTTTTATACCATTTTAAAGTATAATCTATACAACGAAAACACTATTCCAAAAAAAAAATGAATTTTTATAATTTAGTAATCCATATCCATACTTCGAAACCCTTAGGAGGGGACCCGCAATATCGTATCGCCCAGGGCCTAGATCCGTAACTGGGCTTAGGACAGAGAGAGAATTGGTTTATTTACACAAATGATACCCAAATACATTGGGTATATACCTACACACACAGCATACTACACATCAATCTAATGCTAGACATAATATATATAACATTTCTTTTCATGTAATTTTAACGCTAAATACATTATTCTCATCGCTACATTTCCACATTATATCTATTTTTTTTTTCATTTTTATTTGTTCCTTATGTTTGCTGTAAACCTTCTATCACTCTCTAAGCTACCACTTAGTTCTCTTTTCCAGTGACTCTCAACTATTACTAGAATTAATTCCATTTCTTTTTTTATTTTTTGTTATAAATCAGAAAAAATAAATAAATAATAAAATAAATTATTTAAAAATGAATCTGATGTTCACATTTTAGAAAAGCAAACCTAAGCATTAACATTAGTAGAAGAAATAATAAATAAATAAAAAGATATGGATAAATACCAATGGCAAAAAATATACTTAAAGAAAGAAATTAAATAAATAAACAATAATCATAAAAAATAAATAAAGAATATCGTCTCAATTAACCACCATACAAGTTATGGATAATCAAACAAAAAAATAGCTGGGCCAAAGTTGGTCACAACTTTTGAGGTTAGCCTTTAATAATATTGAATTTTTAAATAGAAATATATTTATTAATGTAAAATGCAGTAATACCACTGACAAAAGTATTGTATGTTGTAATTAAAAATACTTACCAACAACAGTTTCGACAGTTGAAAGTTTGAGAAGTTGAAAAATAACTTGTTTGCAGAGCGTAAATAAATTTACAGGCACCGAAACTAATAGGTGACTGATGAACCATATGGTATTCATTGTTACCTGCTTGAAGCTGCAGCCTAGATGAAACTACCTCAGGAAGTTTAAATGGTTCCTAAAGGATGAATAGAGATTTTTTTATATTCTTACTTTGAGCGAAATAAGGACGCCAGGGTCAAAGTAGTCCACGTTTATGGTAGTCATGATTTTGTATTTGGAAGAATTATGTCTCGTGCTGTGGTTATGTTCACTGAGTTAACAATCAAAACTCAATAAACAGGGTATGAACAGCAAAACTCCTTTCTTAATTTTGTTAGTCATATTTTCTACTAATAAAATAGACGGTTGCACTAGGTCGAAGGTCAGAGTATGGAATATATAATATATATATATATATATATATATATATATATATATATATATATATATATATATATATATATATATATATTACCTCCCCCTTCCGATACATTTTAACATCTCCAGTGGCCCCCTCTGGGTCTAATGTGCTGACATTTGGTATGCAAGCAGAAAGATAACACTAAAGTATGGGTAACGTTCAATAGAAATTTCGGTATGCATACCTGAAATTTCGACGTTATTAAAGTTTTGCGCACCGCTACAGCTCTATCAAGCTACAGCACCGAATTAAGTTATCGGGTTGAAGATTTGTATGTAAATTGAGTTGGTCTTCGGGAAATATCTTTTCGGTGACTCAACTTGTTGGTGTAAGGGAAGTATCTTTCGGGGGTCTCTACTTGTTTCTCCTCTTCTGCGTTTATCGATTTTTTTTTTTAAGTTTTGCGCACATCTACAGCTCCACTAAATTAAGTTATAAAGTTTGGTCAAATGAGCTGGAATTCGGTAGGGTTTGAACTCTCTCCTTCCTCCTATGTCATTTTAATTTTTTTTATTTTAGTGAACATACGACCTCAGTGGCGGAGCTCTGCTGCTCATTTTTTTTACATTGTGATGAAAGTAGTTATACTATAATAATAGTATAACAATACAACGATGTTCAGGAACATTGTCCTGTTGCAAAATGGCTTGGTTCCTGTTGACCAAACCGGAATACTTTGGACTCAAAACTGCATAAACTCTGGCTTTCCTAAAACTATGCTCACAGTAAAGGTTAGAATACGCTGCTCGACCAACAGGAACAAGCTGAAAACGCAAAACGCCTACAAAAGTTCCATCAAACACAAAGCATCATCTTTTTCCCAAACCGATCCGAACCTCCGGTTGTGCAGCTTCACCTGGCCGTACCCACTGCTTATGTTTGCTAGAGTTTTTTTTTTTTAAATATCCACTTTTCGTCACTTATTATAATTTTTTAAAAATGTAAATGACCCCATAAAGCCAACTCAAGTCACAGGTATTAAAGAATTAGTCAAAATAAGCATTTCCATGAATAGTAGGAACAAAAACATTCTTATAGGATTAATTATGAGCTTTGGAATTAAGGGTTGTGGGTTGCGCACAAGGACTTTTGCAACAACCTAGTGCATGTGAGTAATAATAACTATTGATAAATCAATTATAATTAGAAATGAAATTGCAGTTCATACCCTCATATAAAAACATTAGAACTGCTCGTTCTATTTATCTTTTTAAGTGATGGTTTTCTAGACTAATATAGCTATTCTTAGCATTGCCAAGTTAAACTCTAGCTTGAAGAATGTTATAGAATTTTGTTGATTAATGAAATACATTTTTTTTTAATATGCTTTTCGTTCTATGTATTTTCCTTGATCCGATGAGACGGAGTAAACGTAGCTGAGAGGCCTAAGGGGTTGTGTTACCTTGTTACCCTCAGGCTAAACCCGTTAGCTGGAAATTAGATGAGGCCGTGTGACGGCATTAGGACACACACTACCCGCACAACACAGAAGCCCTCCAGGCCCAGTGCCCCTTCCCTCTGCTAAGTAACTTAAATTAATGCACCTAAATGCTCACGCTAACTCTATTACTACCATCTTACATGACAGTAAAAACTCTAAGGTAGTCATCAGTTAAACTATGTACCTACTAGAAACTATAAAACTGCATATAATTTCTTAAACCCTAATGGACAGACTTCTCACAGATATGTTGTATTGCAAAATACCCACTTACATAAACTTCAAACATTATCAACCAAAAATATGTCATTATTTCCTATGCTTGTTAGACCATTTGCTGGTTGTTAACAAACTATAGAGATGTATCAAATTAATATGATATTTGGAGTTTAAAAAAAAAAAAACGCTAAAATATTTAACATAATTAATATTTAACATATACTATAATATGTTATGGTTTTTGGTTTATGATTTTCGATAATAGGCCTTTAAAATCGACCAAAATTATTATCCTCTCCTCAAAATTTGAGGTATTACGTTTCAAGAGAATCCAAATATCAAATTTTAAAAAATCCGTCTGTCCGCCGTCCGCTGCTTTTCTCCGAGACTACTGCACCGATTTTCTTGCGATTTTGCAATAAAGTCACAGGTCACCCCAGGATGATTCTCGAAACTAGACATTACCATTTGTCTTTTAGTTTCAAAATGGCGACCGATTTGAGATTTTATAAACCTATAACTAGGCCATTTATAAAGATAGACGGAAAATGTATATATATATATATATATATATATATATATATATATATATATATATATATATATATATATATATAAATGATATTGTTTCTAGATACGTAGAATCCAAATAGCGAAGAAATAAAAATCTGTCTTTCCAAACATTTTTGTGTAGCCCTTGGCCTCTTGTCTTATCAATTGCGGGCTCCTAGATTTCTACCATCTCTCTACTTCATCCTCCCATGGATTGTTTCTCCACTTCCTCCAGCTTCTTGGTCTTTCCATTTTCTTTTCTCTCTCTGATTACATGTCCGACCCATCTTAGCCTACTTGCTTTGATAATATTTTCTTCGAACCCTTTTTGTGAACGGCGATCAACAAGGGGCAAACACCAAATTCCTGCTTCATATGTGCCTACTGCTTACTTTCTTTGCTGAATTTGTTAGATATATTTTATAAAGTCTGCATATGTTCCTATGGAAACAGATTCATCTTTGCTTAGCTATTTGATAAGTGGACAACATTCCAACTTTCCCGAAACATTCAAAATGCTCCTTTTAAAGATAATATTTTTATCTTATTTCTAAACCAATGCGAAATGGAAAATTCTGTGAATTGACAGACCAGATATTTTTGAAATATTACTATTTGAAAATAATAATCCATTGTGTAATCATTTTAAAAAATTTTAACAAACAATTTTATAAATAACTATTAAAATTTGTCTCGGTAAAGTGCGAGAAATAGATATTGTTGCTGAATTCTCGCATTAATACGATATTAAAAAAGAAGCGAAGCACGAGAGCTGTAGTGAGGGAATAAATTAAATATCCGGGAGCATATTTACACTGGAGCACATCCCTCCCAACCCTGAAGCTGTTTACCTCGATCGTTTTGCATAATTTTGTTTCTTTTATTAAAATCATGCTAAAGGAAATTCATTCAGCATAATGCGCTTCAAACGAGACTCATATCCTACCGAGAATTGTTATGAATAAACAGCTGTTGGTATTGCCGTTGTGTTATTTACTGGATAACAGAGCTAAATTACCATACCTTAAATTTATATACCTTCGTTTAAATAAAGAAAAATTTAATCGAATATTCGTAAAATACTCTGGATATTCTAATGCATTAATTATCATTATTATCATTATAATTATATATTATCATTATCATTCATACCGAAGAATAATCAAAGCTGTATGAGATATATATCTGTTCTTGGCAATTTCGGATCCTGCTGACTTGTGAAGAGATAAATATGAAAGGCTTGAAGGTTCACTTATCCTTAAGGGGCCGGTTGATTAAAAAATTTGACTGGGCTAAACTCCGGAACGCGACTCCGCCACCTCTTCGCTCGCTTGATCTTGAAATCTAGAAAAGTGAGCTGGGTAGCAATGTCGAAAAGGGATGCGCTATGAATTCCAATATAGAACAATTTAAATTTAATACTGGCAATTACAAGAAAAAATAAGGTATGATAATGATCTATTAATATTTATATACGTATAATAATCCTATATATTTATTTAATATTTATATATAATAATAATCCTAATTTATTCCTAAATGATCGCCCTATCACTTTCAAATCTTGTGTCAAAAACTGAGGGATTACTATAGACCAAACCTTTTCTCGAAAAGCCCATATTGCCCAAATTTCCAGACGGTCAATAAGTACCCTAAAATGATTCCATCGTTCCCGCCATCTTCTTCCACAACCCACCCCAAAGCTCCTTGGATCTCCGCTTTGTATGGCTGCGTGATAAACAGTGGTTTCTCGGTTGAACTAGAGGACAGACTTAAGCGTATCATGAAGTGCTTTTTAAGATTTGTCTTCGGTACCTACAGACGGTCTCACGTGTCACACCTTTACGGCAAGTTAAAGTGGCTCTTCCCCTCCATTCATAGACAATATTTCCTTGGATCTTTCCTATACCAAACCACCAACTCCCAGTATTCTTGCTGCATCTACAGCCTCCCACAATTCAAATCCTCTGTCCATTAACAGGAAACAAGATTATGACCTCTATATCCCTTCCCGCAGAACCAAAACATTCGAACGTTCCTTTCTTGCCCGCTCCACTCTCCTCTGGACTTCCCTCCCTTCTAATATCCGACATTCCTCATCTCTCTCCCCACGATCACTATTTTGATTAGTTGTAAATAATTGTTTCAATTATCATACAAAGCTTTAATTCTGTGAACTATTTCATTTTTTTTGTATAGTTGAATGAAATTTGTTTAGAAGTGAGATTTTTTTTTAATCTTGTTTTAACATAGGATTGCTGTACTCGTATTTTTTGTTTATATTTGTATTTCCTAAGCTTTTTCTTTCTTTCTTTCGTTCTATTTTTTTTCTCTTTTCATTTTTGTCAGTAAAATAATATTTATTATATTTTTTACCAGAAGGATATTCTTTTTTTATTTTTTTTTCGTTACATGTTTAATTGAGATTATTGTAAATATTAGTTGACCTTTATTATGTAGTCTTTGGATAGGCAATTATAAAAGTAAAATAATAATTATTATTATTAATAATTTTATAAATAATATTTATTCAGTTTATTTAGTCAGTAAAATAATATTTATTATATTTTTTACCAGAAGGATATTCTTTTTTTATTTTTTTTTCGTTACATGTTTAATTGAGATTATTGTAAATATTAGTTGACCTTTATTATGTAGTCTTTGGATAGGCAATTTTTCTTTTGTTTCTTTTACTTGTACATACTTTTTATTCTTAAGGGACCTAGCCCCAGAATAAAATTATTTTTTTCAATTCTGTTATTTAAAATAAAGAGAGAGCAGTTAACTTATAAAGTAACCACAAAAATCTGATTTGAACTGATTTTTTTACATACCTGATTGCTGGTTGCACTTACCCATACTTTTGCTTTAATTTGATTGTAGCAGTGTTTTTGAGTTGTATTCAAGTTTTAAACGATAATGTTTACAGCGGTGGTGTAAAAGTAACATTTGCTATTTCATAATCACAAATAATGTGTTTATAATATAATGTGCAGATGGTTAAGAACATGGCCTTGCTCGATATGTCATAGGTAGTTGAAATTTTATTATTAATGCTAAAGCATCATTTAGGATCTAGAAGTAGTAAATATTAGAGTGAAATTTTGAAAATGATACAAATTAAATAAAATAAATGAGAAATTACAAATGACAAAATCTGATGTGTCATTGAATTATATGTAATGGTAACAGTATTCTTCTATTTAGTGAAGTACCGATTGAAATAGAAAAATTGTTTTCAAAACTGACATCAGATTTGTTTTCAGCTCTTCGAAAAACTTCTATATTCAAAATTTCGAGCGAATCTAAGAATAAGTTGTTTTTTACTAAAAAATACCTCCAGCTAGATAGACTTTTCAAATATTTTTAGAGGATAAAAAAAAACGGTAATTCAGGAACCTTTTGACCGATTAAAACCAAATTTGGAGGGTCGGTAAAGGTTCCTTAACCACAAGATTTGCTTTAACCGGGATGTTCTTACGTTATCCGCAAAAAAAAACTCAATTTTCTTTATATTTAGTAATTATTATTTTTTTTTTTTTTTTACACAGGTAAAGCAATGGCTGATTATATGAATGGAAAGAAGAAAATCTCCTTTATCTAACGAATACAATAATAACGAAAAAGAATAAACTGAAGACGTAATGCAGAATAATGAACCATAATTTCCTGACATACAAATTTTGAAACCCCTCGATTAAAAGTTATTTTTTGTTTTCGATGACAATATCATCACAGAGCACTTTTGGTATGCTGAATCAAAATCTATCATCATTTTTGGTGTGAAAAAATTAGTTTACTTAATAATTTAAACATTTAAAAAAAAAATTGACCAAAAACTTCATTTTTTGAAGTTAATCTGAAAAAAAACAAATGATTTGTTGGAAAAACAATGCAGATATAATTTTTAAACAATATTCTCTGTCTTGCTTTTGAACTCTCTTCTGAAATTTAATTGATAAGTCCAACTACATGAGATGCCTTATATTTTCTTAACATCCGATATTTTCTTTGTATCAGAAGTTTAGTGAAAATGTATAAGAAAAAAAACTGAGCAACAGAGCTCCATCAATAAGTTCGAATTTTCACAAAAATACAAAATTGTAAACATCAAAATGGCGGAGTAAGAAAAAAAAGTTAAGACTACCAAAAGTCACATTCTAACTCTCTTTGGAGGGGCTGTAGAGATGCGCAAGACGTTGAATACCGCGAATAATCGGTTTATGTAGCAATATTAAATCGAATTACCTCTACTATTATGGTATTATTATGCCTTGAAAACAAACAAAAATTGCCGATTGAAATGCTTCTTCTTTCTTTGAAGTTATTTACAAATGCATTAGATTTTTAGGTAGAAATATATAGTGACTCGTATTCAATTTTTTCAGAACCACTTAATGTATTTAATTTTTTAAACATTTCTCCTACCGCCTGAGTTTGAGAGACCGTTTCTAACATGACACATGTCAGAAAGAAAGTTATGAAATATTCACAGCAGACCTCTATTTCCGAACTTTATTCTTCGTTTAACTTTATTGTTTGTTGCTGGTTACAGACCAGTACTTCTACGATTCCTGACCTTAGAGGAAAGTATTTGTGGAGAACAGACAGTTCTGTTTAGAGGAGAAAAGAGAAGGATGTCCATTGAGAGGGATTCGAGTGTTGGGAGTTAATTATAGATAGCGCTATTAGCAGGGAGCTTGCGTCTTATTTTAGAACCACTGTTTGTATTGTTATTCAGCGGCTGCCTCTTCTCAGGTAATCCAATGGTTGCGAACATAGCGTATCTCTTCTTAGGCGATCTTCGGTCCATTTTGGTATAATTCTATCCTTAGAGATTATTATCTATTAGTCAAGTACAAATTAAAAAATAAAAAAAGAGCAAAAATTCAATAAATAAAAAAACACAAAAAAAAAAAATACGAAAATTTACTGTTAGGATATAATTGGAAGATTCCAAAATTAAAACCTGAAGTCCCTCAAATAGCAGAAATTATTTAACCTGTCAATGCATCGCCAATTCATGCAGCATCAGGACAGAAAAATGTCCTGATAAAAAAAAATGACTATTGGGTTCATTGCTACCTATATTTCAAGGTCAATGATTTTCAATCAAGTTTGAGGATAAAATCTAAGAGACGAGTCTTTTTTAAAACATACCTATGTCAAGAGAATTACGCTTGCTCATGATCAAGCGAAAGTAGGGAGTAGAATTTGATAAAATTGAAATTGGACCATCTAGGTATCAGCCCGCACAATCTCTGAAAATGTTTTCAAAATTGGATTAACGATAGTATGTGTCATGCCCGTCATGAGGATTTGACTACAGATGATACCAAATTTGTTTCTTGACATCTAAAACGTAAAACGCGAGTGGTAATTGAATACCTAGCTTTCCTACCAATATAAGCTCACATAGGTGCAGATTAAAAACAGCACATCAAATATCAACAATTCAAAAAAGTCCATCAACTTAAAACATATCAACACTTACAGTATTTGTTGAGATGTCTAGTTGTTGGACTGTTAGCGTGAGATATATTCATTTTGGTCTGCATAATATGGTCTTCGTCTGTCCTGTTTTAGGCTGAATTAGCGGTCTGTTGGCTGGCTATTTATTTACTGTTTTTGAGAAACTTAGGCTTTCGATTTTGGAATCTTCCAATTATATCCTAATAAAAAAAATTAATATATTTAGTTTTCATAAAGTAAGGTTTCATAAAATAAAGGCATTTCTTTGAGCATGTGATTCATTTATGGAACGTGGAACGACCGTGAGTGTAAAATATAGTGTAGATCTTTGAGAATCATGTGGTGCGAATGGAATTCCATCGGTCCTAAACTTCATCGTTAACTGTTGGTATGTCAAGGTCTGTATGTAAAGGAAGAAACTTCATGACTAATGTAAAATTTGGAAAATTCGACTTGACCAAATCAAATTTCGACGCATTTATTTCACACTTCGGCATAAAGCCCCCACTCTTTGCCCTTCAATACTGAGCGTCAGAGGTAACGTTTCTTAGTTTTACAAGAGACCTAAAGAAGTTTAGGTCAATCTTTATATTTTAAGTGCTGTACTTTTTATTCAGCTGACATCCGCATCATTGCTTATTTATTAAAAAATAAGCAATTCAAAATACAGTTTGGTATTACTATACATATTAAATTAGATGTAATATAAATAAGTATTATAAAACATTTATGAATTATGAATTTAATTAAGACAAGAAATCAAATACATGTTGGTACTCACCAAGGTTTAAATGGATTATATCAAACAGAAAAGTTTGTACTGATTTCTTCTTGCATTGAACTAACAATGAACGAAAGATAGGTAGGATGTTTAAAGGTAAAGGGTTTAAGGGTCGGGGTCTTCCAGTAATTTCGGTGAGTACTTGGTTTTTCTGTTATAGATGGGAATAAATTTGTGGCTGTTTTCAACGTGATGTATTAATTTAACTCCTGAATCTTTGATGAATTTATGTTGTTTTTTTTCATTTAAATGAATTGCAAAGCTGGAAGTCTCTGTCTAATTATTATATACACGTATATGCCCCTTTAATATCTGATTTAGTAATCTTCCAGTTTTTCCGAGTATTTGGCTGCACAATCATAACAATTTAGTTTATATATTCCGCGTTTTTGGAAAGGATCTATTTTGTCTCTAAGAGAAGGAAAATATGAGGATAGGTTTTTTCTATTTTAAATTCAGAGTTTAATCCTAGTTTTTTCAATTCATTTCCGACTTTGATGGATATATGGCCGTAATATGGAGTCAAGCACTTTTTATTACCCTTTTAGCATATTTACGATACTTTACTCTCGAAAAATATGACCAGAATATTGCAAATACTATAATAAAATGAAAATCTATAATATTGGACTTGAGTTTACCTCTGACGTAGAGAATTCACCACGACTTCAATTTATCTTCAAATTCAGACAAATCCAGTATATTACCTTGGCCTGACATTTGGCAAGAGAATGACCCTGATGATGGGCCCACACATCAAGAACAAAAGCAAAAACCCTAAACCTAAGATTAATACTTATTAAAATATACCAAGGTAGGAAGATTGATCATATTCCTTCTAATTTCTAACATCTTTATTAATAGATTGACCTTTCGGACGATTCGTCGATTATCAAAATTCGATTTTCTATAACAATATATTTACATCATATATGTACAATTAATTATCAATATATTTTTAAACTGTATAATTTTATAAAAGTTAAATTTTAAATAGATAATTATCTCTATATTATTGATTTAAAATTATTAAATATCATTGCATTAATAATTTATTTTTCCTTTCTATATATACATTATTGGCTCCTTGTCTGTTCATAACTTTAAGTTTAATTCATCCTATATTCTTTTGTTATGAACATATTAAAATCATTAATAAAAGTTTCATTAGAAACAATTTAAAAATATTATCTATTCAATTACACAGATTAAATTAAATTAATATTCATACCTTATATACAACTGGTCCATCTTACATCTAATTATTAACTGACCCCTGTCCAGTCAAATACTGCAATATCTAATCTTAATGTTATCACAATATTAATGTACTAAAGGAGTCTTGGGGGGCTAAATGGGTAGGGTAACGGGAGGGCTAGAGAGGGAGATGGGTGCGGGAATCTCCCCAACTCTTTGTGGAACTATCAGGCGATAGTGCCCTACTCATTGCTTGAGACTTCCCAGTCCTCCTTATCCCTATCAACGCCTACTGTCACCTCCACGTGGTGCCCCAGGGGGAGTCCGATGGGACTCGCGAACGCCAGAGGCGGGGATCCTCACTTCTGTCAGCAATGGCAGGAGTGTGGAATCTTTTAGACACCCAAGCCGAGGTGGAGGGAGCTCGAGCCGCAGGCTGAATGATGGGGGGTGTATAAAAATACACACATCAATTCGACCCACTTGGGGCACCAGGCGCACCCCATATTAATTAATTGCCTTTTGCAGGGAGAGGGGCGTCCTGCAGCGACTTTTTCCACCCCCGTACTCGTGGAAACAAAAATGAAACCCAATAAAAACAAAAACGGACAGACAACATTGGCCAAGGACCCGGACTCTGACACTGAATTACTTTTGGATAGCCTGACGGTAAAGGGGCAAGGCTATCTAAAAGGCTGATCACCTTGCAAGGAGAGACTCTGAGATGAAACCTTGCACACCAGAGCCCACATGTGGCATAAGCCTTAGCTATGCCAAAAGGCACATCAGAGTGGCTGTAGGCTATAAAGTTAAGAACTACTGGGAAAATACTAGGAAACAGGTACACTCCAAACTGCTGTTAGATGGACTCTGTTCCAAAAGGAGTGAGACTCTTCTGTTTATGGATAGGGGTAACATTAGGAGAGTTACGGGACTATATACAGGTCACTGTCAACTGAATAAGCATGTGGGATGGAGGACGAAACGGCTTTCCACATAATCTGTGGATGCGATGCTTTGGCAAGGGTGCGGTACCTCCACTTTGATTGTGACCGGATCACTGAACCTAAGCTCTGCGAGATGATGGACCCGATGAGTCTACTCAGATTTGCAAAGGCTACTGGCCTGTTTTAAACGGTTTAAGCCAGCGCACAATAGGCATGAATAGGCCGCGGTGCAAACATGCTGGGATCAAAAAAAAAAAAAAAAAAGGAGTCTTACTAAATATTAAGAATATTATATTCACTTCTTGCAAGATGTTCAAAATTGAAGCTTAGACTCATATTGAACACTTACCTACGCTTCACAAATACATTGGTCAGAAAAAAGATTCACATATATAAAATTCAAATTTTTACGTGAAAAACTTTTGGGAGTATAAAGTAAATAAATAAAATAAATACATTTTAAATTAAAAGAAAGTTAAAATTATTTTAACCCTGAGGATGGAAGGAACACTAACATGTAAAAGGAAAATTAACATATTTTTATTATAATTATAAATAATATTATACACGTTATTATTATTACTATTTGCCTAGTAATTGCCTTTAATTACTAATTAATTAATTAATTAATTAAGGTAATTACTATTGCCTAGCCCTATTCTTCTTTATATCCACATATCTTCAAAATTTTAATAGGAAAAACATATACATTCATGAATAATTAAAATGCAACTCTAATATTATGGTCTAGTTTAAGGAATAAATGAGAAAAATTAAAGAGAGTGGCTGACAGACAAATATGCTATGAAATTCCACATTCTTTTTTTTTTTTTTTTTTAATTTGAATATTTATCTCAATTTATTTATCAATTCATTCCCTTCGCGAATGAAAGGGAGAATCTCATCTTCACAAACAACGTCCCGAATGAGTCAAAGTACAGAGATAACTCACTAACAGTTCTGAGAACTTCTCCTTGGGGGATTCCACCCGAAAGGAAAAGAAAGGAAAACTCGGCAACTTTGACAAAAAGATTAGCCAACTCGGCTGATAAGACGCCACCGACTTTATCGGCTCTTTTAAATTGTAACCAAGGAGGGAAAAAAAAGTAAAACTCCATGATCTTCATGGAAGTTTTCCCATCGTTGATAAATTAGGAACGATAGGTTCCTACAGGAAAAAAATATGAAATTAGTAAATTCAGTAAGAATTTCTGTGACCGAAACATTTATCGAAATTGAAATTGGTAAATATTATTATTCAAACAAGTTTGAGGCTGGTTTCAAAATGAGAAATGAACAGAGAGACGCTGCTAGTGTTATTGTTATTCCGTTCTCAGTGGCGTAGCTAGGCCAACTGGCACCAGGAGCAAACTTCAAGATTGCCGGCTTCCGAGGGCAAAGGGGACACTCCGGAAGGTAGAATTTATAGAGCGGTAAATTTTCAATAAAAGGTTAATATTATATTAAGTAAATAATATTTATTTCTTCTCTTTGATAATTTTGACCTCAATTCAGTCAAAAAATGAGTTAACGTTATGTGTTGATGTTTATTTCGAAATATTTTACCTAAAGTACCGTTATAAAACTGTCGACTTTTGTTGGAGGGATGAATAAAGAAGAGGCGGTAAAATTAAGCTTGTACCCTCCTCTCGAAGCAAAAATCCTCATACCGGTTCTGCCGCCACCTGTCATAATTCCAGGTTATAAGCTTCAAAATTTTTTTTTTTAAACTTTTTTAACTTTAATAGTTGATCTTTATAGATTTTTATGTGCTGAATCTAAATTTGGCCTTAGTTTTTTTTTATCAACCATAGTTTTCTGTAGGTTTCAGGCTCATCAAACATCCTAACTTTTTAAACTTCTGTAACATGTTAGCTACAATAGAAACATACTCTGGGTCTTTTTCATTTCCCAAGAACTTTGTAACGACTTGCTTGAATGATGCCCATGCTTCTTTCTCATTTAAGGTCATTGTGGATTCAAAGTTAACATCAAACATCATTTTTCTAATGTCAGGTCCGACAAAGACGCCTTCTTTTAGTTTAGCTTCTGAAAGGCGTGGAAATTTTTGGCAGAAATACTTGAAGCATGGTCCATCTTTAGGCAAAGCCATTACAAATTGTTTCATGAGACCTAACTTTATATGTAGGTCTTCCTTTTTCAGTAAGACTGGAAGTTGTTCAATTCTTTAAAAATCGTTTAATTTAATCAATTTAACTATAAAATGTGAAGAAATTGTGGGTGATACAGCTTTTTTAATATCATATTTGGATTCAGCACCCTAAAAACTATAGGAATAAGGTATTTTCAATAAAAAAGTTTTTTCATCGTTGGCTTGTGTTATTCGATACCACCAAGGTATCGAACGGAATATTGAATTAATGATATCTATAGCAAAACAACATGGAATCGAAAGGAAAATATCGATACTTTACTTGCATCGATCGGTACCCTTCATCGCTATCTTCTTCTTATATATATTATTTGTGATACTTATTTGAAAGTATGCTCGACTTCAAGAGGGCATTATGAGATAGCTGATGACCTAGCACGAAAAGGCTCAGAAACGATGCTAATTGGCCCTGAACCATAGTGTAGCATATCTACTAGTCTAATCAGCAGAGGAATTGATACCTGTGAAACAAAGCAGAAGGGAATGATATGGGAATATCGTCTAAGTTATCAAGGGTCTCGTTTCTCTTATCTAGATGAATGGATTTTTTTAACGAAAACCGGTTTAAAATCAATTGGCAATTGATGAAGGCTTAGATTCACTGGATCTTATATTTAATTTCATTAAATTCTAGATACCAATATATTGAAAAACTTCAATTGTAACTGGAGTTAAAAATATTAAACAGCTTGTCGGAAAGGATGACAAACGGTTAGCTCTGAGAGCGGGGATGTGGTTTTTGCATCTTATAAGAAGGGCTTTTTGCATGCAAGTTAGTGAATACACAATCGAGATTAGTCATATTACTCTAAACCCGGTATGGAACAATCCAAACTCTTCTGTTTAAAATAAAAATATAAAAATAATAAAATATAAAAAAAATAAAAAAGTGAGTAGAATTTGATAAAATTGATGTCGGGCAACTTGAGTATCAACCCACACAATCCTTGAAAATTTCCTGCATGAATACATAGAGCTTCCCTTACTTTGGTAGTGAGGAGGCTCACATTATTGCAAACTAAAAACAGCACATCTCATCTCAACAATTCAAAAAGGTCCATCAACTAAAGAAATCTCTCTAAGACATTTCATCTCTCACTCAACAGTGAGTAATATTCATTTTAGTCCGCATTTATATGGTCTTCACCTATCCTGCTTTTAGCTGAATTAGCGGTTCGTTGACTGGTTAGTTAGCTCACATCCGCATGATGGTATAGAAGGATCAATCTAATTAGGGATTGATAAATTATTTGCCACTTCTATAATTTTGTTTTTATTGAAAACTAGTTTCCAATGTTATACATTCATCTTCAGTCCTAAAAACACACAACTTTTCAAAAAACAAGCAATTCAAAATACAATATTTATACAAAATACTGTATTTTGAATTGCTTATTTTGAATTTTTGTGTATTTTTAGAACTGAAGATGATTTTATAAGACTGGTTTTTGAGAAACTTAGGTCTTCGATTTTGGAATCTTCCAATTATATCCTAATTAAAAAATTAATATATTCATATCGATCCACATAGGTCGCGGTGAGGAAATGTTACCCATCCCTTATATAATAATAATAATGCTCGACTTCAATCCAATAAAATTAATTTTCTTTTCGGGGCAAAAAAAAGAAGGGGAAAAAATTATTAAAATTAATTTTGGCGTCCCACTTATAAGTGACACCCAAGGCGACCGTCCCCCCTTCGCCCAACCCTAGCTACATACAGAGGTTCTTACTCGAACGAAAAAAAGAAGAAAAAAATCGACTAATTTGGGTTCATCCAATCAATGAAAGAACAGATGAGGTAGGAGCATTCTGTAGGCAGTTTGAAGAGTCGAGGCAGAATTAGTTGAGGCAGAATTCTTCAATTACTTCAGAATGTACTCGCTTCGAAATCCGAGGCTAACTTCGTGCCAAGTGTTTCTGGTAGCGTTTCTATCCTTTAATGTGTCGAGGGTTTTAACCCATAAAACAGGCTTTTCTTGGAGTAATGAAATAAGAATTTCAAATATTTTCAGAAGCATTCCTAGAAATATTTATTTTCTACTTCTATTTTAGGGACACCCACCATGGAGAGGGTGTGAGGGCTTGCTCGTAGCAAGATGTGCCGTTGGGGTTATTATTACACGCAATAACTACTCGCGAAATCGTTTTTAAATGCAGCGTTAAGAGCGCTGCGTTTTTAAAAAATTCGAATAATTTGGGTTCATCCAATTAATGAGAGAACAGATGAGGTTGTAATTTTCTATGAGTTGTTAAACGAGTTGAAGCAAGATAGCAGGATTAGAAATTTTTGTCTTCACCTTTCATTAGGTTGTAAAGTTCTTTCACTTCGTAATAAATCTTTTAGAGGAATAGCTTGAATAAAATTGATATGAGGTGATATATATATATATATATATATATATATATATATATATATATATATATATATATATATATATATATATATATATAAAATAATATAATAATATATATAATATTATAATATATTATAAATATATTATAAAATATAATATTATAATATATATATATATATATATATATATATATATATATATATATATATATATATATATATATATTATAATAATGATATAATATATAACTGAATTTAATTTACCATAAGCCACCATAACGAAAAGTGAAAACATGTGATCTTAAATTAAGACGAACTATAACTCATTTTCACAAATTACTGATACCCGAAATGCAATTCCAAAATATTGATAAACCTTTCAATACGAAATTTCAAATCAATCTGATAAAATAACTTTAAACTGCTGAAAGCCCGCTGTGTGTAATGGTGCACTCGATCCCGAAGTCCACTAGTTCAAACTTTCGTCGCTGGGAGCGGTATTTCACCGATCCACTTGGCCAAAGGTCGGTTTTCCTAAACGCAGTAGATGTGGGAAAACTTAGCTACAACTAAAGAGAGACATACAATATGGCCATGTAATGTGATCCTGGATGTGCCTTATCAGTTTATACTTGCTTGAAAAAGTAAATTGACCCCTTGTAAATATAAAAATTGAGTTTGTGAGTGCTTCAGTGGTTTCAGTATTAATTTTTCATGTTCGAAACTATTACCTAATGGTATATAATAATTATGGACTAGCTAGGCTCGTGTGAAAATTCCACGTTAATTGTTCAGATTTTTTACGTAAGAGGTTAGAAACAACTCTATTATTTACCTTCAATAATATTTATACACACTGAGATTTTATACATCTATTTAGTAACCTATTAGTAAATTAATAAAATATACTGGAGTAAGTTTGGTTGACCATAGATATAATTAAGGAAGAAGTTCGTCGGGGGGTGCGGTCAAAGACTAACACACTAATAAGTATGACTTATTTACTTTGTGCCAACGTTCGGCCCAAGTTTTTGGCCATCATCAGGGCTAAAAGAAAAAAAAATAACAACATAGAAAACGACAGAGGCTGCACCAGTAACAGTAAAAAATGATAAATACAGAAATCACAAGAGAGATAAAAATATATGAAGTATAAAAAGAAAAAAATGACAATATATATCGTATTAAAAAAAATGAAAAATTAAAGTAAAGTGAAAAGAGTGAAGGGTTAATATTTTTACAGTTTTTCTATGTTGCTCGATTCTTGTATTTAATTTGTTTGATGTTTCTCTTATATATAAACGGTCAAAATTTTTACATTTATCTTATCAATTACATTTTGTTTATTCATTAATTCTATTTTATGTTTTATATTAGTTTGGATTTAATTGATTTTTGTTGTGCATACCGAGCTTAATGTGGTAGTGTTCATATCTTGATTTTAACTGTATGCCCATATATATATATATAATTCATTTTAAAATATTTAGATTGTTGTTTTCTAACAGTTATGTTTGCGTAATTGTGAATATACTTTTTTTATTATTGCTATTTCCATTTACATGTTCGTATAAATCGGTAATTGTACTTTGTCTGTTAATCGCGATTATACTTTGGTTCACAATTACCTTAAAGAGCTTTATAAAATTAGTCTTCCATGATAAATTAAATAGTTATAAAAATAATTGAATTAAAGAAAAAAACTTATGGAAATAACTGTACTTTATAATTACATCAGTCTTAAGGGACAGAATGTATTTCCGTATCTACTTTATACACATTTGGGTTATCAGTGACGTCTATAAATGTTGAAACTTGGCTGTCTCATGCAGTAATAAAAAACCCAAGTATATTACATAGAAGTATTAAAATTGTATGCCCAATATTAATTTTAATGCCTACAATATAGACTATAATAAAATTTAAATCAATCAGTTAACAGGTCAGGAAATCATAAAAAATAAATATTTTAGATACGTAATGGCATTAAAATAAAATAAACAAACAAGCAACAATTTTTTTTTTCAACAAGAATGGAAAAAGTAACGTCACGTACGTTTTACAATCTATTTGTTATAAAAAAAAAAGTATGTTACCAGTTGTGCATATATAAAAATACATGATTTTAAGTGGGAATTTCTGATTGTAAAAAAATATTTGTTTCTTTTTTATCTGTATTTTTCAATAAAAGCCATGAGAACTTTGAATTTTAGCTTTTATTTTATCTTTCCACCTCAACTGCAGTATTTGCTCATTTATTTGATTTTAAATATTGAAATAATCCTTCGTTATTACCGGATTTATTTGAGAGTTAAAAAAAATTACAAATGAGCAGATTAATGCCTTTGAAACGCTTGCATAATTAAAAAAATAAAATCTGGAAAGGGAAAATGTATTCTAAAATTCTATTAATTATTCGCTCTTTTCCCTGTGCTTTATGTTTCTATAGAAAAACTATGTATGAGGAAAGCTAGTGGTACATTCAATTCAGATTCCTTAATTTTAACATCTGCATGTAATATTTATTTGTTCTACCTAATATTGAGTCATATGTGGACATAATTATAAATATTTGTAATCCTGATTATTGTAATTATTTTTATATCTTTATATTCTCTTTGGACTTAATTATTACAGCTAACGAAAAAATAATTTTGTAGAAATTTAAATGCATTTACTGTATCATGCTGTTTTCGAGCTAGCGAGGATAGTGAAAGCCATTATGCCCATTTTTGTTAGCTAAACATTTGTTGTCCTCCAAAATCAAAATTTCCTCTAGCATTTCACATTTTCACTTTCTGAATTAATTTTGTTCCGTGTCTGGTTTTTAAAATGTTTTTCTTTCGTGGAAAACAACCTAAAGCCAATTTCGCTAAAAGTAACTATGTAATTGGTTGGGAATTCGACATCTGCCAGTCATTTGGAAAATCCCGTCAACTCTGACAATTCACCAAATATCGTGTGTTTGATCTATCTAACCTCTATTGGTCTCGTTCAACGCCAAATCTAGTTCTCCATGATGTTAGCGTCAATTCTTTTTTTTTTTTTTTTTCATGTTTGAAAACTGGTCAAGACTTCATTTGCTGGCCCATATTCGTAGAAACTTTTTTGTTCAGCGTTAAATTTGCTATAAAATCACTTAGGGTTATCCTTTTTTTGGGGAGAGGGAGGTGGGGAAGGAGCACTCTATATAAATATATATCCATACATAAACCATCGAATTATGTGCCTGCTGAATTGTGAATATTGCTTAGAAATAATGGCCGATTCGATTTTCGAATTCATTAAGTTATCTTCATTAGCTGCTATGTTATCATTACCTTGTAATGACTTTCATTTAGGATCAGAGCTTGATCTATATATAATACTAGTGTTGTTAAAATCTATTTCATTTTAGTAAGTAATAATTGGATATTTATCAGAATTTTTAAATATAACGAAGAAATTGAAATTTTAAAGATCTTTACTAAAGCATTAGCTCTTAGTTGATATTATATTTTTCTTAAATTATTAAACAATTGGAGTTTTGTGAACATTTTAAATTGGAAAAAAAGAAAGAATAAAATGATTTAACATTGGAGTTAACTCGCAGGAACCTTTGTAACCGGTCCACTTTTTTTTTTTTGCTGCTTCAATAACTGTTAAAATAAAAACGGTGAATTTCTAAATAATAAAAACAAATAAATGGAAACAAAACAAAGGAGTTGATTGAAAACAAAAACAGCGGAACGGAATAATTTTATAAATTGAAAGGGGCGTGCTATGTTGACAAACGGTGGATGATCGGAAAAAGGATAGCGAGTTTGTTGCAGCTATCTTTTCCGCTCTCGTCAGGGTTACCTTTAATTAAGGATGTTCTCACTATTGTGCTATGGTGTTCAAGTTCAAAACTCGACCCGTTCAGTAAAAACTTATTCCATTCTATAGTTCCAGGATCGTTTCGGAGAACTGATGCAATATTCAAATACATTGTGGTAAAACCGACCACTATCTGATCCCTACTTACCACACCACCTCTCTATAACAGGATTGGTTCTCCGAACTTATTTGGGCTAGGGATGGGGGAGATGTCGTTTTACCAGTTCGTCGGGGCCTAGCAGTCCGGCGTCCCGTATTTAAAAACAGATCAAATTTCTGAACAGACAATATTTCTAAACTTACCTATAGTAGCAAAAATTATAAACTTTATGTATCTCGACCCCGAATGGAGAAAATAGTAAATTATATCTACAAAGAAATCAGTAAGTAAAAAAAAAATATACAATTTTCCACAATATTTTTTTATCGCCGCAGATGCTGTGGAAGTAAAGGTACTTATAGGATTATTGTATATGATTGCATTATAGAATGATTCAAGTTTAAATTTCGAGAATATATTTTCCTTCACATTCTGTCCTTCAATGTTCAGGAGTAGTAGAAAAAGAATTTTATAATTTGAATTTGCATTTTATGAACCAAAACTGATAAATTTTATTGATATTTATTAAGGAAAGCAATATCAATAAATTGTTTTATTGTATATATTTCTTTAAATTTTCCTTATTAAAAATTTTATTTTTTAGCCATAAGAATAAGGATGCATGGTGGTAACATAATTGAATAATGATTTACACTGTATCACTCTTTATTTTATAATTATTAAGATTTCTTATGGCATAATTTGATTTTTCTGTTATTAACTATTATTTTTGTTGATTACGTAAGAATAGAAGATTTCATAAATTCATATTAAAATTCAATCCCCAAAAATGTTTAAAAATCAATTCAAAAATGACTGGGTACGGATCCTTACCATCCAAGCCTCTGAAATCGACCTTATCAACGAAGGGTTAATAATAGATTTAATAAGGAAAAAATAACAAAATTATAAATAAATATTTACTTACATGCATACATATGTAAGTATAGATAATACAGAAACATTGGTTCAAGCGTTCAGTTTTATACTATTAAAATGGAAATCATCTGATTTAGTCTAAAAAGTGTAAAAAATGCAATTTTATGCAACATTAATTAAAATCATGCAATTTGGCCCAAAAAGAGCAAAACGTACAATTTTTCCAGTATTAAATTTTAATGTATTATTCCATAGATTGTTGTCGGATAGATAATTCGTCTTAGAGATGTTACACAGAAGCGAATAAAATGTGCAACAACATGGAAATCGGGTCACTAGAAACTAAATCATTTTGTATGATTTTGAATAATATTTTGTATTTTCATTAGCAATAGCCAATGGAACTGAACCTCCAGATGTGGAGACTCCTTCATCACTCAATAGCACAGAGTTTTATCCAGAAGAAGAAGATTAATGATAGGAGCTGAACCAAAACTAAGTTCTAACTGAACGAACCAAAGATAAGGTCGATTAGGCCAAAAAGGATCGTTCTTTGACTGAGAGTCAGTTGATATAATCGATGTCCATAATCGATTTTATCTGGCAAATTCTTTCTTTGTCTGTCTTGATAAAAGGAAAACAAACGAAAATTTATACTGCCGGAAATGAAATGGAATGATTAAGATAACATCCTCTGACGTAATTGTTCGACGTCACAACTGTAGGATTACATCATATAAATAGTATCATTCACAATACATGCGATACCACAAATCGTATCTTAGTTTAGATATTGTTAGTATACAAATTAGTTTAAGTCTAATACATTTACATGTGGTTTGTTAAAAACACACTTAATTTTTTTTTATTTCAACAAAATTTAATTAGGGATTGATAAATTATTTGCCAAGAATACATGTTGGTACTCACCAAGGTTTAAATGGCTTATATCAAACAGAAAAGTTTGTACTTGTTTCTTCTCGCATTGAACTAACAATGAACGAAAGGTAGGTAAGATGTTACGGTGATTAGGATGTAACGGTTTAAGGGCAATTGGTTTTTCTGTTATAGCCTAAAAACTCTGACCCTTAAACCGTTTACCTATAAACATCCTACTTTTCGTTCATTGTTAGTTCAATGCGAGAAGAAACCAGTACAAACCTTTCTATTTGATATAAGCGATTTAAACCTTGGTGAGTATCAACATGTATTTGATTTCTTGTCTTAATTAAATTCATAATTCATAAATGTTTTATAATACTGATTTATATTACATCTAATTTAATATGTATTAAAAGTTTTTCCCATATCTACTGCGTTTAGGAAAACCGACCTTTGGTCAGGTAGATCGGTGAAATACCGCTCTCAGCGACGAAAGTTTGAACTAGTGGCCTTCGGGATCGAGTGCACCATTACACACACCGGGTTTTCAGCAGTTTAAAGTTATTTTATCAGATTGATTTGAAATTTCGTATTGAAAGGTTTATCAATATTTTGGAATTGCATTTCGGGTATCGGTAATTTGTGAAAACGAGTTATAGATCGTCTTAATTTAAGATCACATGTATTCACTTTTCGTTATGGTGGCTTATAGTAAATTAAATTCAGTTATATATTATATCATTATTATAATATATATATATATATATATATATATATATATATATTATAATATTATATTTTATAATATATTTATAATATATTATAATATTATATATATTATTATATTATTTTATATATATATATATATATATATATATATATATATATATATATATATATATATATATATCACCTCATATCCAGAATTAGTTGTAAAGTTCTTTCACTTCGTAATAAATCTTTCGTAATAAAATAATAGCCTTAATAAAATAAAATAGCCTTATAAAATGGCTATAAGGTGTTTTATATATATATATATATATATATATATATATATATATATATATATATATATATATATATATATATAAACACCTTATAGCCATTTTATAAGGCTATTTTATTTTATTAAGGCTATTATTTTATTACGAAAGATTTATTACGAAGTGAAAGAACTTTACAACTTAGTGAAAGGTGAAGACAAAAATTTCTAATCGTGCCATCTTGCTTTAACTCGTTTAACAACTTATAGAAAATTACAACCTCATCTGTTCTCTCATTAATTGGATGAACTCAAATTATTCGAATATTTTATTTTATTTTTGTTTCGACGACCTAATAACACCCAGAATAACAATAACATCCAGAAACGACTCGATCTTAACGCTACATTTAAAAACGATTGCGCGAGTTGTTATTGCGTGTAATAACAACCCCAACGGCACATCTTGCTACGAGCAAGCCCTCACACCCTCTCCATGGTGGGTGTCCCTAAAATAGAAGTAGAAAATAAATATTTCTAGGAATGCTTCTTAAAATATTTAAAATTCTTATTTCATTAATCCAAGAGAAGCCTGTTTTATGGGTTAAAACCCTCGACACTTTAAAGGATAGAAACGCTACCAGAAACACCTGGCACGAAGTTAGCCTCGGATTTCGAAGCGAGAATTTCTTTGAAATTTAAATGTAAACTTTAAAAAAAGTATTTCAAATAGGGAGGAAAG